>CAUYPK010002124.1:0-214124 GCA_963574355.1 Loris lydekkerianus | reverse complement strand
TACTTTACTAAGAAGAATATGTTCCAGCTCCATCCATGTAAACATGAAAGAGGTAAAGTCTCCATCTTTCTTTAAGGCTGCATAATATTCCATGGTGTACATATACCACAATTTATTAATCCATTCGTGGATCGATGGGCACTTCGGAGCTTCTTTCTGAAGCAGAGTGGATCTTGGAAACCAACATTCTTAGAAGAGAAAGCTGGCTCTTCCCACTGCAGAACTGAAAGTGGAGGTAGCTGGTAGATGGAGGAGGCTCAGTTTGTTGGAGTTGTGATCTTGAAATGGCGTGATTTCCTCCAGCCGCTGCTCTCTTTGCAGTGTAGACCCTCTGTCTTGCTGGCAGAGTTGGTATCCTTTAATGCTCTCTGGAGGGGTGCCGTGACTCTCTCGTCACTTTTGGCCATTTGCATAGTCCTACTCCAGCAATAAGACTCAGTCCTGTTCACTTTTCAAAACTTCAGTGTTATCTGCAGGGCCGTGATCATCTGCTCCACCCCCAGATGCCTGGAGACAGGAGGATGTGTGCAGTCTTCTTCCAGACTGTCCTCTTTTTGTCTGTCCGTGAGGGGCTGCAGCGCAGGCAGGCAGGGAGAGGCGGAGGTTTCCTTCTCTGACCAGCCCTTGTCAGCATGGGGAAGTTCCAGGTCTGTCTTTCTGGGCTGGAGTGTTCAGCCCCCACTTGGCTTCCTTCCAAGCGAGGAGCTGCCTTCAGGCCGGTAGCAGAGCCCCTCTTCAGATGCTGATTTCTGTCCCTTTGCTAACCACAAGCTTCTTTGTGCACAGCCACAGAATTCTTGGAGCCTTATTTCCAGAGAACCGAGGCAGCACGGGAGTTGCCTATGTTCTTTTGGGCCTCTGCTGCAGGCCAGTAAGCACAGGGGGCCAGTCCAGTCAACCTCTCATTTCCAGAAACTGAGACTCCTCTGTCTACCAGCTCCAGTGAGTTTCTCTGGACCTGATTTGTAACAGCATCACATGCAGGCTGCTGCCTCTGACAGACAGACTGTGCCCTTATCAGACACTGGGGACCCGAGCTCGGACATCTTCCTGCGACAGTGATGTGTCCAGGTGAGAACAGGTCCCAGCCTTATCACTCCAAAGCCAGACACCGGGTGACACTGGTGGCAGCACAGAAGGTCTCTGTCAGTGCTGTCCTCAGAGAATCTTCATATCCCTCTCCTCAGCTTGCAAGTGTCAGAAATCAGGCAATTTTCTCCAGAAGGCGAGGCTCAGTGCACGCTGTCAGGCTACCAGACACCAAGCCCACCATGTGTTCTATAGAACTAGGCTTTTAGAGTGACATGGACCAGAGAGGAAAATGCTGTGCGTCTGCCACGTCTGGTTTTGATTTTTGAGACACAGGTCTCACTTTGTCACATTTGGCGGAGTGCTGTGCTGTCATAGCTCACAGCAACCTCAAATTCTTGGGCTCAAGCGACCCTCTTGCCTCAGATTTTCATTTCTATAATAGTAGATGGGCTCCCACTCTTGTTCAGGCTGGTCCTGAGCTCCTGAACTCAAGCAATCGACCTACCTCGGCCTCTCAGACTGCTAGGATTACAGGTGTGAGCCACCCGCCTGGCCTGGGTATTCCACCTTTGACAGCAAGGTTCAAAGAAAGTGTGATGGTCAATACTGCACCTAGAGCAGGGAAATCCCCTGAAAAGGGAAGTGGGAGCTACCAGCTCATTGCTAATAGTCAGCAACAGCAAAAGGAAATTTGTCAGCATGGGGTCAAATGAGTCAACTAGGACCCATCCACTAGGTACTTACAGAGATGCCCTACCTGTAAGAAATAGTGTTAGTTAGGCAGAGTTAGAGGGAGAAAGATGAGTGAATAGAATAGGGTCTGCTTAAAATACACCCGGGATTTATTAAGGTGTGATGAGACCAACAGACCAGCAGACAACTACTATTCAAAAGGTAGTTTGCATAATATTCCATGGTGTACATATACCACAATTTATTAATCCATTCGTGGATCGATGTAACTTCTTAAGTGATGCATACATACCCTTTCAGTCCATGATAGCCAGGGCTAAGTGGTTTGCATATGAAGGATCACTGACTCTGAATTACAACCTCATAGGATAGGGACTGTGATTATTCCAGTTTCACAGAAGAGAAAACAGAGTCTGTGAAGGGGTGAGTGACTTGCCCGGTGTCCCACAGTTGGTAAGTGCTGAACGCAGCCTCAAACTCTATCATCTGCCTGTGCACCCAGCATTCATCCTCAACCAACTCCCCCTCAAAGACCTTTTCCAGATCCTCCACCAGCCTGTGACAACTGTATTTTCTTTATTTATTTTTTTATTGAGACAGAGTCTCACTCTGTGGCCTTCAGTAGAGTACCATGGCGTCATAGCTCACAGCAACCTCCACTTCCTAGGCTTAAGCGATTGTCTTGCCTCTGCCTCCCAAGTAGCTGGGACTAAAGGCACCTGCCACAATGCCGTTTTTTTTTGTTTGTTTGTTTTTGGTAGAGATGGGGTCTCACTCTGGCTCATGCTGGTCTCAAACCTCTGAGCTCAGGGCAATCCACCTGCCTCAGCCTCCCAGGGTGCTAGGATTATAGGCAGGAGCCACCCCGCCAGAGGCTCTCCTACACATTGGGTAATTCAGTGCTGCTGAGAAGGGGCTCAAAGGGAATTACAGTGATGTGACCTCCGTGAGACACCACTGTTGTTTACAGTACCCCACACTTTGAAGGGTCAGAGACAGATGGAGCATTCTCTGCTAATGTCACAGCCTCTCCAAACACTGCCTCATCTTATCAGTCTTCCCTCAGGTCAGTGGTGAGCACATCTGCAACCGAGAAGAGCATTGTCTTTCTCCTCTAGCCCCAAAAGGGTACACAAGGGTACACAAGGACAAGCCCAGGAAAAGTCACAGTGTGCTGATTTAGGGGCAGGGCCACTCTCCAGAGCTCGTGCCACGTGGAGAGCCCAGGCCTTGCCAGAGTTTTGCGTGTAGTAGGTGATAGATCCGTATGTTGTTGTGAATGAGTGAATTAATGAATCCTCACAATTAGAGAGAGAGCTGAGGCAGGACATTGGTGAATTCTAAATACTTTGCTCTCTGTACTCGTACTTTTTTTTTAGGGAAAGTGAATCTCTCATTAGAAGTCTCTCTGGGACACCCTGAGATACTTCTTTAGTCTCCTCTGACCCTTGGTGGTTCTTGTCCGTGCCCCTCTCCAGACTCAATACACGAATCTTTGCTACTGTACTTGTAGGAAGCTAAGACACTCACATAACGCTGCACATTTCTTCAAGGCACATTTGATTCATTCATAGTGCACAGGTGGTCCGGAGGAGCCCCTATGTGCCCGGCACGATGACTGGGACTTGAGATCTGGAGATAAAAGATATTGTCCTAGTTCTTAATTAAAAGGAGTGATGTTTTATATTCTCTGGGAGGGAGGGTGGGGGAGAGTGTTGCATAAAGATAAGTGAATGAGAGGATGGTAGGCACAGGGAATAGGCTGGATTTGGGTGTTTTGGAAAAGGCACCCCCTTCCTAGGGGTAGACACAGACTCACCCCTGGGCACATGGGCTGGTCCCATGCATTTCTTCCCTGATGACGTTGGGCTGTGACCGAGCGGCATGACGGACCACAGCAGACTGGATTAAGAAGGCCCGAGGGAGAGACAACAAAGACAGCCTGGCTGGGATGACAAAACGAAACCCTGCACTGTATCTTGAAGTGTGAACGGGAATCAGCCCAGTAAAGAAAAAAGGATGAGCATTCCGAACAGAAGGAACAGAAGACCAAAATGCTCAGAGGCTTATAAGAACATGGAACATTTGGCGAGCTGCAGAGGCCGAGAAGCCAGGTGCCTTTCTTCATCAAGTAACTTCCTCCATGCCTTCAATACAGCATTATGCTGGGAAAACATTTATTGCTGATGAAACACACCAGCGAAAAGATCCCCGGCCTTTGCTCTTGCTTTGCCTACCAGGCTGTTCTTTCGCCCCCTCAGGTAGGGACATATGTAAATCATCCTCAGGCCCCATGGTCCCTTAGAGTCCTGTCCCTTCGGAGTGGAACCAGAGATTTTCCTGTGGGCTGTTTCCTCCAATTTCTGCAAAGCCAAAGATTCCAAGGGTTTGGGGAATAGTCAGACAGAATCAAAGGTCAAGGGCCCTCCCTTCTCTTAGAGTAGACGTGGCCTTCCCTCTGAAGAACACACTTCTTCTGAAAATTGTGCCCTGCCGTACCTCGTCCTGGCAAAAGGAGCAGAATCAGGAAGGGTGGTTATATATTAAGCACTGTTGAATAGAGTGGTATATTGTTCCTACATCGCATTGGATGGCCAGCGTGCACATTATTCTTCCCATGTGCCAGTTTTTTCAGAAAATGCATGCTTCCTCTGCCCCCTCTTTCTCCTAATGAGCACAATTCCCATATCTGGGCAAGGCAGTCCTCTCTGCAAAGTCCTTTCTGTCCCTCTAACCTCCCTGGCTTTCCTCCTGGACAAAAAGCAGAAAAGTGGCAGAATAGCACCTGCAGCATCACTTCATGTTCCGTGTGGGGGCTGTGTCTGCAGTCAGCAAATGGAGTTCTCGTGGCTTCTGGACTGATGCTAATCTAAGCCAGTGTGGGCAAATTGCACAAGGGAACTTTTTTAACGGAATCAGTCCTGTTTGCAAAATATTTATAAATATTAAAATATTGTCAAAAATTGCTATGGCAGGAAAATACTGAATATACTGTAGATAAAAGTGAAACTTCCTATTAAGCCAGTGATCTGTTAGAGAAAGATCAAACATGGGGGCTGCAGTGCCTCACTTCTCTCATCATAATCCCCATTTTGCAAAGAAATCAGGAAACATGCCCAGGTTTACTCGGTAGAAACAAATTTACGAAATGGATGCTCTAAATCTCAGCGTTCGGCCTCATTTTCTACAGAAGGGGTGTGTAGACGGAGATTCAACGTGCTAAGTTTTGGGTGTAGAATTTAGCTCTAAGCCTTTTTGATACTCCTGGGTTTTTGTTTTTGTTTTTGTTTTTTTCTGGCATGATAGACACAGTGACACCTTTCTCTTGGGAGGGGAACAAAGAAAGACATAAGACAGCTGATATATTGTTTGGTCTCAAATCTCAAGAAGTAGAGTGGAATAATTTATCTACAAGCTCAGCTAAAGGAAGAAAGAGATAAAAGTGTATCTAGATAAATTCTATTCAAATTTTTAAATATGAAAAACAAAATCATAAAAATATATTTTTAAATATAGGTGAATATGTTTTTGAAACAACATCTTTAGGGACATCTTTATATAAGCAGAAGTAGAACCCAGAAATAAAAGATTACTAAATTAGATCCCATCCCGTTAGATATTTTAACAAGTATATTTATGGTAGATTTCTTTTTAATAACCAAAAAGATAGGAGTGACATAAAGGACTGTGATTATCAGGAGGTGGTAGAGTTCATTTGCATGAAAAACAATTTAGGCAAAATTTAAAAGGGAAGAAACGGGAGAAAAACAGCAACATATGATTAATTGTACTGAATCCTTATAAATTGGTACGTAAAGGATTAATGTCACAGAACAAAAATGAGCAAAGATTATGAACAGGCAGTTAACAAAAGAGCAAATACAGGAGTCAAAAACTTTGGACAACGAAAACTTCGGACAACTAAAACAAAATAAATCCCAGCCACTCGGGAGCAGAGGCAGGAGGGTCACTTGAGGCCAGGAAGTCAAGACTAGTGTAGGCAACATAGCAAGACCCCAGTCTCTAAAAAAATTTGTTTTTTTAATTTTCTAGAAGGCTGAGAGAGAAGGATTGCTTGAGCATAGGAATTCTAAGTTGCAATGAGCTATCACCATGCCATTGCATTCCAGCCTGGATGACAGGGCAATACTCTATCTTTTAAAAAAGTTCAAAACTTTAGACCAAACAACCTTATAAGTAATCAAATACAAAATTTAAGAGGACCCTTCTTTAGGCAATTAAACAATCACAGTTTATTTTTCGTGATAACGTTCAGTATTGGTGCAGAGTATAATTCTACTGCAAGAATTATAGATTGATAAATAACTTTTTTTAGAACACTTTGATGATATACAGGGTGGCCATAAGTTCATGTACAATTTAAATAGAAAAATTGCAATCACACTTTATGGCCTCCCTGTATATTCTTTTTAAAAGTTAAACTTTCAGAAATGTAGTTTCAAAAAAAAAAAAAGGAAACAAGGATTTTAGAATTCTTTTTGATGAGAAAAAAGTAGCACTGGCATAAAGGGCTATCTATGATTGTCAGTAAGTGGTGGAGTTAATAACAATTTTAATTCTCTCCTATAAATTAAAAAATATATATTTTTTAATGTCCTACAGTGAATAGGTATTACTGTCATGCTTTAAATGATGCTGCATCCTTTGTAAGAAAGATACTAGAGAGCCTTCACAGGGGGACATCAAGGGGGCAGGCAGTGGGCATGGTCAGCCCCCGAAGAAGGAACATTTACTGTTACCACTGACATTGCTTAGAATTGTCAGCATGTGGTAATGATTAAAGGCAAATGAGCTTTTAATCAGGCTTGTTATTAAGTCATTGCCTGCACACTGGGTGACTGCTTCACAGCCTTCCCCCATCTTGGTACATGATGGGGGCTGCTGGCGCTTCTGGAAAGAAAGAGGAAGAGACCAGACCTCCCCTGAGCATGGAGTATGTAAAAATCACTTGAAAGTGATACCTGATGCCAGTTTCTGCAATAAGACACATAATCACTTCGTGACTATGGACACCGAAGCATGTTTCCCCCCAGCTTACCCAGGTGATCCCACCCGAGGAGGGGCAGGTCATCGTTGTCACTTCATAGGCGATTAGTTGATAGGCGTGTGTGGAATCCCCACCGGACAGTCATATTCTGTAGGAACTTCACAAGCAGGAGTGTTGGTGGCTAGCTGAGAAGTCTAACTCTGTGTTTCTGTCCCGGAGGATCCGTGAATGAGATACCATATAATATGAATAGAGGTCCCCTCAGGCACACTATAAATATATTATAAAGCACTGGGTTTTGAAATAACAAAAATAATGTATGAAATTGGAGGAAAGCATAAAAATTAGAAATGTATGTCTCTTCAGGGTCACCCAAGCTCACAGATTGTACTGAGTAGCAGGCCCGACTTGATTAACACGAGAGCTGGACTTATTTTATCCAGAGCAGGCCGCATGATTGACCATCTCTGAAGTCCCCCGTGTTTGGGACCGGACTGTGGACGTGCATTGACCAACTTTTCTGGAAGGAGATAGCGAATATGGATGATTCTGCATGTTAAAGCAATAAGAACGGTGGGTTAGGTGATGTTTTGTTCATCTTTAGCATCCACTCTGCAAAGGATCCTTAGAAAGCTCGTGTTGAGGTTTGGGGCTGTCCTTGCAAGGTGGGGCCAGGGGAGGCTTCCTTTGGGCAGCTGTGTGGGAGGCGTAACATCTAACCTAGGGTTGTGGTTTTTGAAAAACAAAAAATAATATGCTGGGGCGTATGTTAGCTTTTTAGGTGTTTATTATTCTAACTGGCTTGGTGTTTAATTCTCTTTTAAGGAAGTCACAGGCAGAGGTTACATTTGGTAATGAGAAATTCCTCCTAACCCTAGAAAAAGCAAACCATACCATCTGGCACTGTGTCCAGCTCATTAGGGCCCAAGGATCTCTTGCCCCTCCTTCACCCCCGTGCTTTTTGTGGCAGCCAGTCAAGAGTAACAGCAGAACAGAACATGAAGCCTCCTCCTGAAACTGAGCCCCATTTTTGCTCCCCTTACAACCCCTGTTGTCCCTGAAACATGTCTCCCTATTTCAAATGCAGGTTATTTTTACATGCATTTTTACATGTCTCCCACCCTAAATGCAGGTAATTTTTACCTATTATGTCAATTTAACAAGAGGGCCATCGCATACTCATTAAGTTGATTTGAAAAAATGATCAGAAGAGTCAGGCTTGGGTCTTTGGAGAATATAAATGCCTCTAAGATTGTATCCACGGTTGGGAAAACCGGGTTTGTTACCTTTGCTCTGGCTTTCCCGCAACATTTTCTTCCCCAGAGATAATGTGTTCAGTCATTTGGGAACACTGGCTTAACACATTAGTAATCGCAGGTGCTGCTCCAAGAATTTTGGCTCTGTAAGTGTTACATGGTGAGTAGGTCAGAGGCAGCAAGCGAGGGCCATGTAAAGGGAGCATTTTATGATGCCCAGCTTAGGCCCCAGAGCACCCCACGTAATTAAAAAAGATGAGGAATGTGAGGTATATAGACTGTCAGAGACGTGTGTGGTGGACTGGGGGCAAGAGAGCTGAAAGGCACTAAAATTACATGAAATCAGAGAAATGCCGGCCTCCTGATTTTTGGCTTCTGGAATTAAGGGGTTGTTATATAATCCAGGCCATCTGCTTGAGGGGACTTGGCTAATAGTTAATTTTTCTGGAATGTTCTTTTTCTCCCCTCCATAAATCAGCCTCCGTGGAAAGAAAGTGGAACTCTTGTCAATGAATCAAATGGCGGGAGGGGCCGGCAGGGAGGCCCAAGTCCCCCTGGATCCCGCACATATTACCCAGCTCCTTGGCTGTACTTGGAGCGCAGGTTAAATGAATTGTTCCCATTAGCGAGCTGATAGGACAGCTCCTTTAGATGAAGGAGACTCTGTACTTTGAATGTCACCGTGAGGAAAGGAAAGTGCTGGTAGAAAAGTTGACAGTACCACTTGTGGCAGTATTTTACTGTCATTGTTAAAACTATATAAAATGATGACTTACAGGAAGGCTCGGGAGTTTCGGCATAATATATAATCATAATAAGACTTCTGTCAGCTTGTAAGTGATGTAAGAGTTCTGTGCAGCCCGGCGGTTTATCTGCAGCGTGGTGGTCGTAGACGCATGCTTCACACCAGACTGGCTGTCTGAGGCTGATTCACTCTGCGATTGATGCTCCTGGCTGAGTCGCGTTTGCTCTGATTAGTCACTTTTGCCTACATTTGCCGGAACGAAAATCCTGAAAGTTTACTTGCTTCATGCCTGTACTTTTTATAGCCATATTTAAAGCACCCTTCAGGAAGTGACATGAGGTATGACTGTTGGGGGGGAAAAACTTTTAAAAACCAGGAGAATGATGTGTTGGCTGAAAAGTTCCTGATGTCTGAACTCAAAAGCCATCTGACCTTTTGCCAGTATGGGCTTCGGGGGGCGGGGGGTGACTTGTTTTCTTTGTTCTGTTACCTTGGAAACTGAGGCATGGGTTTCATTTATGCAAATAAAGAGCAGTATACAGCAGTCGTAAGAATGATTTGGATGAATTACATCATGCGTCAGGATAGAATCTTTTGGAATCTAAGTAAAAAATCAAGATATTTGTAGGGAAAAAAAAAAATATATATATATATATATAAGCCAGAAGAAGAGCTTTGTCGCATACCTTAATGAAAATAGGCACCACAGAAGCATCAACAGGGCCTCAAAGTGACCAAAGATGGAAAGGGAATGTGCCAAGGGGTGGGCTAAATTAATACACCCTACATTTTTTTCAGTGCTCCTAAATTACTGTTTTGCTCATAAAAGCTCACAAGGAGAAAAAGCAGAGTTTGGACTTCCCTAGGGAGAAGAGATGACTTCTAGGAACACTGGGGGGGGAGTGGGGAGCTTATGCAAAATGTATGGCCGGAGGGGAATCTGGGTCACGAGTGGAGGCTTTGGCTGATAGTCAGAGAACACGGGCCTTTCCCCTAAGCACAGTGAGCCCGAGGACCATTACCATCTTTGTTGTTGTATCCCCACCAACTACTATAGGGCCCGACTGCCGTGGGGTGGGGGGAGAACAAACCATTCTGCAGCCAACCAGAGGCAGTAAGAAGGTAAGCTGAGTTTTCATAAGTGAACAAATTCTACTTTGAGCTGAAAGATCAAATGGTCCCTACATTGTCCATTAATGAGATGTTCAAATCGTTTCAAGCTTTCCCTTTGGCCCTCTACACCTGGACTAAAAAAAAATTCTGGGACCAATTAGTGGTGGCTCTATAATTAGAGGTAACTAAAGCTACCTGACTGGATATGGGTTGATTTCCAAATTTATATAGGGCCTGAGAGAGCTATTTTTACACTGCATGGGTAAACAGGCAGAGAAGGGAATACACGGCTGTGTGTGGCAGAGTTGATCCACGTGCATTTAGGTAATAAGGATATCGGAAGAGTCCAGTCTTGCTTTTCCCCTGGTAGCTACTAGGGGTGTCCTAAAGGTTTGGGCCAGGCCCCTCCAGTCCTAGACATCTCTTATTCACAAATACAGAGGGTAGCAGCAAGAGTCAGTTACATGCACAGAAATAAACCAAATCCCAACTGCACGAATCGAGAAGAGACAACCAGGACTCAAAGCCAGGGAGCCTACTGACGAAACAGCTAATGCTGGAAGGGAGCGCACGCTGTAGGCGACTCCGTGGGCCGAGATGCAGGTGTTCCTCTTGGCCTATCTATTGGACACCTTTGGCTTTTGGTAAGTGTCGAATCTGGATGTTGGGTATACGGCCGCTGTTACCCTTCTGCGTATATAATTTTGAAAGTTTCATGATGAGAAAATGCATGCCAGTAAAAACGAACTGGAAAAACCTTAAAAAGAAGTTTGATCTCTCTTACATGTAGTGTGTGGGTGATTTTGCCGGTGTCTATGCCTATGCATCAGTTGTATTTCCCAGTGTATAGGCATGGGAGGACCACAGCCAGGGTTCAACCAGGTGTGGATGAGAAGGATATAACGACCCTTGAAAAAGTCACGAGAGCTGTGGCCCAGCTCTGCCATACAGGACCACTTGACCTTGAACACGTCCGTTTCTGACAGTGAGTTTCCTACCTGAAAAATGGGTCTAACCATTATCTTCATTCCTTATTTCACAGAGGGAAATGAGGACAGCAGAAGGAAAGCACACTGCCAGCTATGCAAGTGCACAACAAGGAACATGCTGTTAACTGCAAATTGGCCTTGAATAATTTCCAAATGAGTTTGACAATGTAGGACTAAAAACAAACAAAAAAAACTGATGGGAAATCCTGTATCTTATTTGAATGAGAATATTAGCAATGATGAATTGAAACTATTTGAATGAGAATATTAGCAATGATGAATTGAAACTATGTGCAGAGGGACAGAACTCCAAGTTGGCAACAGCCAACTACCTTCAAGTAACTTTTTCAGAAAGTAGCTGCGATTTCTCTGTTTCTTGTTTGGGATCATTGACCAGGAGACTTGTTGTGGTTCTGTTTATGTTTCTATGTAGCCGAGCTGGCCTGCTTTTCAGGGTGGCTAGTATTTCCTATATGTCACTAATGGGATTACAAATCCCAGCCAACAAAACATGGGCCACTAAGAACAAAAGGAACTGAGCAAAAGATTGTCAGACCCATTAAAGTTATAGCCAAAAGATGGCAGAGGGCCGGGAGATGGGAGGGTGAGATTCAAAATCCAGGTCTCCTGATTCATTTTTTTCTACGTGGTTCCTTCAGTGGGACAGAACAAATTCTGAAACTCCCTCGTGAAACAATGAGGTTATGTTCCTAAAATGTATCATGGTTGACAAAATCTTGTTTAGGAAGATTAAGACCTCCTTGGAAGCAAGAATTTAAAAGGGAAGGTGATAAAAAGGATTAAATATTTCTTTTTATAAATAAAATGGATACACACACACACACACACACACACACACACACACACACACGTAGCTACTCTCCAAAGCATTCAAAGCTACTCTGGTAACAATAACTTCTTTAGCTGTTGAGGAAATACTATTAATGCATAATCATAGGCATAAGCAAAATCACTCACACTACGTAAGAGAGATTGAACCTCTTGTCCGTGTTTTCTGGCCAATCTTGAGTGGCATAACTTTTGTATTATAAAACTTTCAAAAATATGTACAAACAAGGGCAAGAGTGGCCATGTAGCAAACACCCAGGTTCAACACATACCAAGATTTTGCCACATTGCTTTATCTATTCCTTGTTCATTTTGTCAAAGCATCTTGAAGCAAACCCCAGACATTGCATGTGTCCACACCTACATATTTCAGTGCACTTCCTGCCTGAAATGAAATGCCTGCTGCCCTCACCTTCTGCCTTGTTTCCTTTTCAAGGCCACTTAGAAAAGTATTGTGATTGTTAGTTTGTTTGTTTTCTGGACCTGCTAGGCAGCAACAACTCATTTTCCCTTTCTTTACTACCCCCCATGAACCTACTCCTATAGTCCAGAAGAGTATGAGACAAGAAATGATGCCATGTTATTTAATTTAGGAAGAATGACCCCTAAGTTCCCAGATCAAGTAATAGTAATGATGAACCAAGGATTTAGCTTGGGGATTATATAAATATAAAAAGAGCTATCTTTGAAAATAAATACATAATTTTTAAACATTAAGTTTGGCAAAGAGTTTTGCCAATCTGCTATTTCCTATTGGTCTCAGCATAATTCAGTGGCAATAGTGGCATACTGACTTTTACTTTAAAATTACTTAGCATTGGAAAGAAATTCTTTAAACTTAAGTTAACCTCTAAGTTAGTGATTTTCAACTTGCGCGTCCTGAGAGGATCTTAGGTGTGCCATGAAAATTTGAAAATTTGTAAAGATCACTAATTAAATTATTTTCAAAAGAACTTCAAAGCACAGTAAGGATATTCTTTTTGTTATTCTTTTTCTGGGTCAACATAATTTAAGTGTGCTGTAGAAGTGTAACTATAGGTTCAAGTATGCTGTGAGATAAAAAGGTTGAAAAACACTGCTCTAAATCATAACCTACAAGGGGAAGAATATTAGAACAACTGCAGATCTCTCTGCTGAAACTTTTCAAGCCTTCAGAAGAGGATGGTCATCAACCTTCAATCTCCTAAAACAAAACAACTTTCAGTCCAGGATCCTGTATTCAGCTAAACTGAGCTTCATTTATGACGAAGAAATTAAATACTTTAATGACATACACATGTTGAAGAAGTTTACCATAACCAAACCAGCTCTTCAGGATATTCTCAGACTCATCCTCCATAATGACCAGAACAATGCTCTACCACCTAAGTAAACTCACTCCAAAATTCTTGACAAAACCCAATTTCCACAGTGATGAAAAGATTTAAAATGTCCACTGGACTTTCGAAAAACTTGACACCCAAAACATTACCAGGCTTATCAATACTCTCAATTAATGTGAATGGCTTAAATTGCCCTCTTAAGAGGCACAGGTTGGCTGACTGGATACAAAAACACAGGCTAGATATCTGCTGCATACAAGAATCTCATCTTACATTAAAGGATAAATATAGACCCAGGGTGAAGGGATAGACATCTATAATCCAGGCAAACAGAAATCATAAAAAAGCAGGGGTGGCAATTTTATTTGCAGATATATTAGGTTTTAAACCAACAAAAGTAAGGAAAGACAAGGATGGTCACTTCATACTGGTTAAGGGAAACACTCAACATGATGAGATGTCAATTATTAACATTTATGTGCCCAACAAGAATGCTCCTTAATTTATAAGGGAGACCCTAATAGACATGAGCAATTTAATATCTTCCAGAACCAATGGATGCAGAAAAAGCTTTTGACAATACCCAGCATCCTTTCATTATCAGAACACTTAAAACAGGTGTAGAAGGGACTTTTCTTAAACTGATAGGGGCCATCTACAGCAAACCCACAGCCAATGTCATATTGAATGGAGTAAAATTGAAAACATTTCCACTCAGACCAGGAACCAGGAAAGGATTCCCATTGTCTCTACTTCTTTTTAACATTGTAATGGAAGTCTTAGCCATTGCAATCAGGCAAGAGAAGGTGATCAAGGGTATACAAATAGGGTCAGAGGAGATCAAAATTTCACTCTTCACAGATGGTATGATTTTATACCTGGAAAACCCCAGGACTCAACTACAAAACTCTTAGAAGTGATCAAGGAATACAGTAGCGTCTCAGAATACAAAATCAATACTCACATATCAGTAGCTTTTATATATAACAGTAATAGTCAAGCCAAAAAAACAGTCAAAAACTCTATTACCTTTATAGTTGTGCCAAAGAAGATGAAATATTTGGGAATTTGCCTAACGAAGGAGGTGAAAGGTCTCTATAAAGAGAATTATGAAACTCTGAGAAAAAAAATAGTTGAAGACATTAACAAATGGAAAAACATACCATGCTCATGGCTGGGAAGAATCAACATTGTTAAAATGTTCGTATTACCCAAAGCAATTTACAAATTGAATGCAATCCCTATCAAAGCATCACCATCATACTTTAAAGATTGGGAAAAAATAGTACTTTGTTTTATATGGAGCCAGAAAAAAAAACTCAAATAGCCAAGACATTATTGAGAAATAAAAACAAACCAGGAGAAATCACACTACCAGACTTCAAACTATACTATAAATCTATACGGATCAAAACAGCATGGTATTGGCCCAAAAATAGAGAGGTAGATATATGGAACAGAATTGAGAACCAAGAGATGATCCCAGACACTTATCGTCATTTGATTTTTATTTTATTTATTTATTTATTTATTTTGCAGTTTTTGGCAGGGGCTGGATTTGCACCCGCCACCTCTGGCATATGGGGCCAGCACTCTATTCCTTTGAGCCACAGGCACCGTCCTGTCATTTGCTCTTTGATAAGCCCATCAAAAATATAAATTGGGGGAAAGACTCCCTATTCAACAAATGGTGCTGGGAGATTTGGCTGGCGACTTCTAAAAGACTGAAACTAGACCCACCTTTCACCATTAACAAAAATTGGCTCTAACTGGATAAAAGATTTAAACTTAAGACATGAAACTGTAAAGATACTTAGAGAGAGAGCAGGAGAAACACTTGAAGAAATTGGTCTGGGAGAATACTTTATGAGGAGGACCCCCCAGGCAATAGAAACAACACCAAAAATACTGGGATCTGATCAAACTAAAAAGCTTCTGCACAGCCAAGAATAAAGTAAAACAAGCAGACAGCCCCCAGATCGGGAGAGGATATTTGCAGGTTATGCTTCTGACAAAAGTTTGATAACCAGAATCCACAGAGAACTCAAACTTATTTATTAATAAGAAAAGAACAAGTAATTTAATTTCATTGTGGGCAAGGGACTTGAACAGAAGTTTCTCTGAAGAAGTTAGGTGCATGGTCTATAGACACATGAAAAAATGCTCATCATCTTTAATCATCAGAGAAATACAAATCAAAACCACTTTGAGATATCATCTAACTCCAGGAAGAGTGGCTCACATCACAAAATTCCAAAACTACAGATATTGGCATGGATGTGGAGAAAAGGGAACACTTCTGCACTGCTGATGGGAGTACAAGCTAATACAATACATCCCTTTTGGAAAGAAGTATGGGGAATACTCAGGAATCTAAAAGTAGACCTGCCATTTGATCCTGCAATTCCTCTACTAGATGTATATCCAAAAGACCAAAAGTCACTTTATAACAAAGATATTTGCACCAGATTGTTCATTGCAGCCCAATTCATACTAGCCAAGTCTTGGAAGAAGCCCACGTGCCCATGGACCCATGAAATTATAGTATATGCATACCATGGAATATTATGCAGCCTTAAAAAAGATGGAGACTTTACCTCTTTTATGTTTACATGGATGGAGCTGAAACATATCCTTCTTAGTAAAGTATCTCAAGAAAGGAAGAAAAATTATCCAATGTACTCAGTACTATCATGAAATCAATTTATAATCACTCACACTTTTGTATGAAGAATAGATCATAACTATGGCCCAGGATGAAGGATGGAGGAGGGGGGATAGGAGGGGAGAGGGGAGGTCAGATCAAGGGAGGGTGAATGGTGGGATCATACCTATGGTGCATAATGCAAGGGTACATGTTGGATCTATTAAGTATGGAGTATAAATGTCTTAACACAATAATTAAGTAAATGAAATGAGGTATATATTAACCAGTGTGATGTAAGTATTCCTAATTCCATATGAAATCAGAACATTGTACCCCATAAATGCATTAATGTATACATGAGCTATGTGTTTATGATTAAATTAAGAAAAAAAAAAGACTGCTCTAAGCTGTTATGTCTAAGGACCCTGACATAACAGTACTGAAATCCTTGCTTCTAAAATAGCTTTCTCAAGCTCTGAAATGGGAGAGTTAAGCTATCCTAAATTGCTAGGTGTGAGAAGCCAGGCAAGGCCTGCTTCTAGCTGTGGCTTGCGGCTAAGGGGAAATTTTTCTGTAAGTTCTTTATTATCCCACAGCCAATATGAGATTAGCTTTACAAGTTGGGTTATAACCTTTACAGCTTCTGTGCTGGGGATCTGCTAACAAGATCATAAAGATCTTTCTAACAGATGAGGTATGTGTGCCCTGCGCTCAGCTCTGGTAATGACCAAATCCATTTTATCAGAAGTGTTTAAAAGTGCCATTTTAACTTTGCTTTTGATTGTCTGACCTCTGCTTTGGGTCCTTGGGTTAGTGTGTGTTCCGTCCCCTCTCACTCTTGGCACATGGCCCTCCGGGTTCTCTTCGCCTGTGCAAACCTCTCCTCACACGTTCCGCAGCCACATCATTTAGCACTTGTCTCACCATCCCTGCTCTTCTCGTGTTCTCTGCATATTTCCAGAGGCTTTGGGATTACAATCGCATTCATTCAACAAATTAATGTAATCTTCATCCATTCATTCAGCACATTTTTGTGATCTACTGTGTACAGTGGCAAACCCAGGGCACAAAGTCCTTGCCTCAAGAGTTGACACTGTTGGGAAGACATATGACAACTAGGTAATAGAATGTCAGAAGGAAAGAAATACTGTGAAGATACAAAATGAAGCAAAGCAGAGGATGAGGTGGGGAACAGGATTCTGGGTAAGCTGGCCAGGAAGCATCCTGGGAGGAGGTAAGTGTGGAGCAGAGATCTGGATGAATGTAAGGGAGACCTGTGGAGATTCAGGGGGAAACTGAGTTAGGCAGGGGAAATTACATGCAGAATGGTCTAGAGCAGCAGTTCTCTACCTGTGGGTCATGGCACACAGGAACTGTACGCAGCATTAGGAAGGTTGAGAACCACTCGTCTAGAGCAAGCTGAGCATGTCAGGGTGGGGCTAGTATGGCAGAGTGAGATGGGTGAGGCAGAGACAGGAAGCAGGGAGGCTGGAGAAACAGGCAGGCTGGATCGTGCAGGATCTTTGAATCCTGGAAGGCGTTTGATGAGGGGACTGGCACAATCTAATTTATAGTTCTAAGTCACTCTGGTGCACATGGAGCTTCTAAATGCTGCTGGTGAGACTGTTCATGGGTCTAGTTAAGGTGTTGCGTATGATAGCAAGAGACTTAACCATGTCCAGGCCTCAGAGCCTCCAGAGCTGCTGCTCTGCCCCGAATTGGGTAATTGACTTAGAACCAGTCAACTAATCCTTCCAAGTTCTAGTTTTGTGTCCTTTTTAGGGAGAGGGGGCCATCCTTCAAGTCTATTCCAGATCTAACATTTGGTGAGTGTTAAAGCTGTAAATGTCTAAGCTGTAAACTAGAGTTATGTATCGTGCATGCATGTGTGCGTGCATGCGTGCGTGCATGTGTGTGTGTGTGTGTGTGTGTGTTAGGATAAAGGTTAAAAACTGTTACAGCAAAGAGAATCAACAACACAGTGGCTTATCTGCTCATGGGGTTATCCAGGACCCAGGGTCCTGTCTGGGTGCTCTCCTGTCTCCAAAGGTGGCCTTTGCCAGATAGTTGGAACTGGGTCATGGCCTCACTCGAATTCCAGTCCATGGGAAGTATGAGAGAGGACATCCAGGGCAAACAGTTTCCTTAAGGGACTCCACGGGACTCTAATTGCATGGCTGTGTGTCTCCCTAAAACTGGACTTTCATGAGGAGTGGGAGAATGGATTTGAAAGAGCAGCAAGAAAACGACCACACCCTGTTTTTGAAAGATCCCAAAGTATTATTGTCAGATATCTCGTAGGCATGACATTTCCTGGGCCTTTATGTTAACTTCATGGGACTATAGTAACAAATGACCGCAACCTGGGTGGCTTAAAACACGAGAAATGTACTCTCTCCAAGTCCTGCATGCTATGAAGTCTAAAATCCAGGTTTGTACATGTTCCCCTGCAAGCTGCCCTGCATGCGACTGCCCTTCCCTAGACCATGGCTCTATGTTGGTCCAAAGCTGACTTAGGTCTTAGAGTGTCAATTTCTCCTCACCTAACACCTGGCCTCTTCAGAGTATGTGAGGAGTCTGTCCAAGAGTGCAATCTGTCATAGGCCAGTCATGGGTGCAGGGCTCAAAGTGATAGAGGCCTCCTCGTGGCTTCTGCTACTTCCTGACATCCCTTGGCTTGTGGCTGCACCACTCTGATCTCTGCCTCCATCTTCATGTAGCCTACTTCTCTGTGTGTCCTTGTTGTCCTTGAAGCCTACTCTCCCTCTCCCTTCTTTTATAAAGATAGCAGTCATTGGATTTAGGGCCCTACCTAGCTAAGTATTGACCTCATTTATCATGTCTAGAAAGATACTATTTTCCAATAAGGTCAAATTTGCAGATATCAGGGATTAAGACTTGAATGTATATTTTGGGGAGAAGCAACTTCACCCATTACAGCCTATATAAGGCTAGAAGAAAAAAAAAAAAAGGAAGAACAAAAGGAAAAAAGAATAATTTCGAAGAGCTGTGCCAGTTGAAATCAATCAAAATGTGACAAGGTGTATCAACTCCCCCCCCAAAAAGAGCTCATAATTTGTTTTGAAGCTCATTGACATCTTAATGCCGCAAAGCAAGGACATAAGGACTGTTTTCCCTTCCCTTTTCTGTAGAACATTCCAATGCATTGTCATAAGTGCATTGCTTTAAGATACATTGCTTAGGTAATAGAATTTAGTGACAGCTGATAGCTTTCAGTTTTGCAATATCTATAACACTGGATGATAATAACAACCCAAAATTCTATCCTACAGAAATTGAAACTGAGGCTCAGCCTAAGTTACCTGCCTGGAGTGAGATGACTAGTTGGTGGTGAAGCTGGGTTTGCAACCTGGGTCTTTCTGTCTCCAAATATCTGCTTTTTACATTACATGGCACTGAGTGCTGGGAATATCTCAGGGGGTACTGATGAAAGGGCTCACTCTTCCCTTAAGGGATCTGTGATCAGTTTCTGAGGCCGCACCTGCTCTACAGAGGTCTCCACGAACCTTTTGTCAGCTTTATTGCTGACGTGCATTGACAGTCTAGTCATACGCCCTATAGTCATTGGCATAAACAAACTTCTGTTTGGTAGCTAAAGGACGGTGGTTTTCCCAGGAGTCAAAATTTGTCTACCATTAGCATCTAGGTTTCTCACTGCATTCCAGAGCATTGTGTAAAATATACTGAGCTAAACAAGGCTTCTTTTTCAGACCTGTATCAGAATATTGATCATGACTACTATTTTATCAAATATCAGATTATACATTACCATGGGCCCTCTTGAAAGTAGTCGGCAAATGTCATCACACTCCTGTTTCATTCAGACTTCACGTAGGGTTCCCTAGGAAGTGTAATGCAATCAGTAGTTGTCACATAAAACTGGGTCTCCTAATGGCCATAAAAAGATGTTTGCAGTGTTAAAAACCAATAGTAAGTCAATATTGGCATTCTTTATTTCATGTCATCTTCACAGTATACTGTGAAGTAGGTATTTCAATGTTAACTTTTGTTTATTTTGAAATTCTATTTGTACAGTTTTGTTGTAGAAATTTTTCAAAAATATCGACCAAAGAAGAAAGGAAAAATTATCCATAAGTGTTCCACCCAGAGATAGCTACTCTCATTAATTTGGAATATACCTTTTTATATTTTTATAATGTCTTATATTTTCATTTTTTGATAAAAGGATATATACTATGCTTTGGGGTATTGAATTTATGTTTCTCTTAATACAGCTAGAACCTCTTTCTCTGTGATTCATTTTTCATTATTTTAATGATGGTAGAGCATTCTGTTATGCAGACATACCGTGTTTCACTTAAGTCATTCTTTACTCTTGACATTTTGCATGGTCCCCCAAACCCCCACCAGCAGTTATGTTTTGCTGATACAAACAATACTATGATAAAAACTCTTCTTCATATTCATGACTAATTCCCAAGGCTACATTTCTAGTGGTAGAATTTTAGAGTGAAAGCAGTGTTTTTTCCTCTCCTTCTAGAGATGAGGTAACTGAGTCTTGGAGAGATTAAGTATCTTGCCCAAAAGGACATTCCTGGTAAGTGGCAGGGCTAGAAATTGAATCTAGGTGCTCAGCGCCTGTAACTCAGCAGCTAGGGCACCAGCCACATACACCAGAGATAGCGGGTTTGAATCCAGCCAGGGCCTGCCAAAAAACACTGACAACTACTACCCCCCTCCCCCCAAAAAATAGCCAGGTGTTGTGGCGGGTGCCTGTAGTCCCACCTATTTAGGAGGTTGAGGCACGAGAATCACTAAGCCCAAAGAGTTTGAGGTTGCTATGAGCTGTGACACCATGGCACTCCACTGAGGGTGATATAGTGAAACTCCATCTCAAAAAAAAAAAAAAAAGAAAGAAAGAAAAGAAAAGAAATTGAATCTAGGTTTCCTGATTCTGAATTCTGCCTGGGAAAGAGTTTATGCCAGTGCTTCTCAATCTTCCTAATGCTACAACCCTTTAATACAGTTCCTGTGAGTCGTGACCCACAGTTTGAGAACGGCTGGTTTATGCATCGATCTAACAATGTCCATATTCTTAATAAAATCTGTGAATGAAAAATAAATATCTTAATGACTGCTTTCAATGGCAATAGACAATCCAGACAAATTCCATAATCAGAGGAGTGTAGAGAGGCTACTAGCATTAATGATTTATGATTTAATAATTGGTAATGTAATCAGTCTTTTCATCTTTCTTGAAGACAATAGTAAGGTTGACATTTTAGAAATCCTTGTATACCCTTGGATCCTGGAGCTTTTTTTTTTTTTTTTTTTTTTTTTTTCTTGAAATGGAGTCTTGTTCTATTGCCAGGTAGAGTGCTGTGGCATCAGCCTACCTCAGAGCAACCTCAAACTCCAAGGTTCAAGCAATCCTCCTGCCTCAGCCTCCCAAGTAGCTGGAACTACAGGCACATACCACAATGCCTAGCTAATCTTTTTTCCTATTTTTAGTAGAGATGGGATTTTTCTCTTGCTCAGGCTGCTCTCAAATTCCTGAACTTAAGAGATCCTCCCACCTCAACCTCCCAGAGTGGTAGAATTACAGGCAGGAGCCAATGAGCCTGGCTGGATCCTGGGGCTTTTAATCTAACAATGTCCATAGCCTTAATAAAAGCTTTGAATGCCAAATAAATATCTTGTTGACTGCTCTGACAGTGGAACTCATCTCCTCCAAATTTAGAACCAAATTCCCGTCATTTCCAGTTTGGTAGATCATCTCTTTTCTAGATGATTTGGGATGTGAGTGAACCTATGGAATTGCTTCCTCCTTGGTCGTAACTAGCAATACCCTTGGCCTCTGCTGTCAGTAACAGACTTGGTTTGTGGGTGGCAATGGGCCAGCTGTATTTCTGCCATCTTTACTTGCCTTGGCTTGGTATGTTGACCCTGATCCATGCTGAATGGTTTAGGTTGTCTAAGCACGAGCAGATATGTGCAAAACACTCATGGCGTCCGACTTGCTTTGGGGCCAGCAACTGGATAGTTTCTGGGTCGGTCTCGTCCAACCAGCTCTGGTCGCTGTGACTTTAAGGATTGCAGCACTCACCAGCTAACCACGTATTTGACAGCATCCAGGCGAGTCACCTACAGACTGTTCAAGTCAGTACCTGCTCATATTAGCGGCAAAGATAAACAGTTTTAACAAACTACAGAACTACATGAAGTAAAGCATTTCCTAGAAGAGCATTGTAAAGGCTGCTGATTTTTTATGCGTTGAATTATTCTCATATAAGATAAAACCCCTCGATTCCAGAAGGCTAAGCTGGAAGTGTTGATAGTTATCAATTCACATATCTGCCCAGAACTCTAAGATCCAATTTAAATCAGCTGAGTAATATCTAATGGGTAGCATCATATTCGATACAGTGACTCAATAAAAGGAAATCAATTTGCAAGAGCAAGGATCCCTGTGATTCTTATCACACATTGGTACTAATCACGCATTTGGCATTGGCGAGAGATAACAGGAGAAATTACCCTTCTTGGGTATGGACTTTTCATAATGCACTGAATAGTAATCTGTAAGAGAGAAATTAAATGTTTCCCAAATAAGTTTAGTCTTAAGATTTCTTTCTCAGATAGACTAATGGTCTCTTTATGTTGCCTTTGCTGGGGGAACCAGAATGAGGCTTTGTCCTTAAAATGGTTTCGTTAAAGATAAAGGCAGGACGTGAAAGAGGGCATACTTCTGGTCTGCCTGTCCAAAATTAAAAGATATTTCTGGGCACAACTGTCAGAAAATATGACCTAGAGATGGAGGGTAACCATATCCACAAAAAAAATTTTTTTTAATTCAAAAAACAGAAAAAACTATTCTTATCCATTTCCATAACCATTTTTCAAACTAAAATGGATTTTTTTTATTCATGGTGTAAAAAGCACCTTCGTTGATAAAAGAGTTAAAATATTATTCCTGAAACAGCTCAACCTGTGCTTGAATCTAACACAGAAGAATCCTCACATTACAAAATTATTAATATTCATAATCAGTATTTCTAAAGATTTTTAAAGGCTTTTTATGCAATTACAAAATGTTTAATTGTCGTAACATTGCTAAAGCTTTGATGCCTTCAGTGAGTTGTCCTTGTTCCCTGCAACCCTGGCACATAATTTATTTCTCTTTTGAGTGAACTCTAAGCATTAGTGTCCATTAAGAATTTTTGAAACAAAGTCCAGAGATTACTTGGAGCACTTTCAGTAATATGTACTGATTATCATTAATAGTTCCTTTGTCCTAGACAAGGACATTGTTTTGTAACATCATTCTGTTTGGCGAAGCCCTAGTCAGGCTGTGTTCCTGATCCACCTCTTGCATAGATTTTCTCCTTGACTGTGCGGGGAAGGGAGCAAGTTCATGGGACAACTGAGGATTGAGGAGGAGGGAGACAAAGGGCCAGCACAAACTGATATTTTTCATTCTGGCTAAACTATTGAATGGCTGAACTATTACTAGCCATTCAAAAAACAAAAACAAAAACAAAAAAACCTGAGTGCGAGGCCTCACTTCTTAGCTAGTGTTCATGCCTTGAACGTAAATTGCTGTTGTAACTTCTAGCTCATTACATGATGAAATCGAAAAGAAGTAAGGAGATATAGCACAGTGTTTTCATATTTTTTAAATGGAAAAAAGACCTCACTGCATTTTAAAGGCAGTCTTGGGTTTTATTGTTTGTTTTTGATACTAACACAGACTTTATCCATGGTTATATCTCTGTTGTTACAGTTGTTATGTCATTGTGAAAGAGGACAAGAGAAAGTACTTGGCTGAGCACTGGCAGAGTGGCACCTGTCAAGTGCAGAGACTCGTTCAGAATGCAGGGCCTCTGGAAATGCTAGTTTAGTAATTGCCAAATCTGAGGAGCAAGATGCCATCTCCTATTTTAAAACAAGGTAAAATTAACTTGGTGCCTAGAAACCAAGAGAAGACAATGAAAATTCCATCAAAGAAGCAAATTGATCCAACAGATTTGGCACTGATTGGAAATACCAGATTATATCCCTAAAGTGCTCTGCGATGGGGCGACTTACAACTCTGACACTTTGCCCTCCTGATAACCATGACAGTGATAAATTTGTGGTATTTTCATGACATTTGCTTTGTTTGCTTTACTGTGAAGCATGGTTGGCTCAACAGGGTTGGGCAATCTTGCTGCCATGAAGCCCTGCTTTGCTTTGAGTAGGGTATTTATGTGGGTATTTTTCCTCTTAGTTTTAGGGGCATTAATTGACAATTTAAAATTGCTGGAATGGCACTCATAGCTCAGTGGTTAGGGCGCCGGCCACATACACTGGGCCTGGCAGGTTAGAATCTGGCCCAGGCCTGCTAAACAACAATCACAACTACAACAAAAAAAATAGCGGGCACCTATAGTCCCAGCTACTTGGGAGGCTGAGGCAAGAGAATCGCTTAAGCCCAAGAGTTTGAGGTTGCTGTGAGGTGTGACACCACAGCACTCAACCGAGGGTGACATAGTAAGACTCTGTTTCAAAAAGAAAAAAATTGCTGGCATATTGTTAAGTTAGAAATTAAAGCATTACTCAGAGGAGCCGCCCCCACTCCATATATGTGTGTATATATCTGGGTAAAATAATCGTCTCACAACTTTATCAAAAGATACCATTTTTCTCTAGCCCAGATAATTTTAAAAGATCACCTAAGAAAAGTTTATTTTTTTACTTATATAACCTTTTGTGGGTACTGACTCCTTTCTTCTTTGGTTGTTAAAGGCAAGGAGAAAAAGAGTTTCAGGGTGGTTACCTTTCATCATGAGCTACATTGGATTTTTTTTTTTTTTTTTACAGTGAGAAATAGATCTGGCAGCCTGTGGCTTGGAAAGAGATGGTTCGGTTTGACAGCTTAGAAGCAGGGCAAAGAGCCATTGATCAATGAATGGAAGAAAAATTAAGAAATCCTGTAGTTTAACTACCTCCTACTGCAGATGAGAAAACCAAGGTGCAGAGAATTTAGATGATTTGCCTAAGTCACCCATGGAATTCACTTGGGGCTCCGGGAGCTTGTGTGTAGTTTGAGTTTAGAAATCTGTTTCCACCCCGCCATTGCCACAACTCTACAGAGTCCCTATCTCCCTAGGCCTGCTCTGTGGCCTGTTTGTGAATCTCTAGGAAAGGATCTTGGTGTTCTTCCCAGTCATTTGGCAGCAAATCAGAACCTTTACAGCAGCTGGACTTGGGTCGACACCCTTTGGTGGTGGTGGTCAAAGTCCTTGCCCATGCGGATCAACACCCACATGAACAATGCAGCTATTTCCTAGTGAGCAGGCATCTTCCTTTATTAATTTACTTAAACAAAATGTTTTAAAGATCAGACCTCACTATGTTGCCCAGGTTGCACTTGAACTCTCAGCCTCAAGCTATCCTCCCACCTTGGCCTCCCAAAGTGATGGGATTACAGGACTGAGCACTACGCCTGGCTTATATTTTTCTTTTATATTAACCTGAGATCATATCTGGTTTTGATGTTGCTGACTTCTTGATTAAGAATGCAACCTCTCCCTTATTAATACATTTTTATGATGAGATAAAAACTAAAGATTAACTATATAATTTCATTTCTCGGCTTATTTCATTGAGTAGATATACTTTGAAATTACAGGGTCTGAGGTCTAGAATTTTAACTATTCACCATATTCCTCGTGTTCACTTTTATACTTTACTTACCCGTTATTCAGTTTTTGTTTGTTTGTTGTTTGTTTTAGCCACGGTCCCACTCTGTTGCCTGGGCTGGAGTGCAGTGGCCTCATCGTAGCTTGCTGCAACCTCAGACTCCTGAGGCGAACCTCCTGTCTCAGCCTTCAGTCTCCTGATGTAATCTAGTTTTGTTAAAAGAACACTATGCAGATCATTCACCCTTTACAAGAGATGATAATTAATACTTATATCACACTTCCCAGTTTGTAAAGCTCTTTATGCATCCTTATTTTCACAACAGTCTTTTGAGTTATCCTATAATTATATGCAATTTTAAAAACCAAGAAATTCAGTCCCAGAAAAGTTAAGTAACTTTCCCAGAGTGTCTCAGCCAAGAGGCAGGAAAATAGATGGGCTCAGAGTGCAAGATCAGGGCAACTTGACTCCAAATCCAGTCATCTTAAGAGTTGCCTTTAAAAAGTTTATTCTTTTCTATTCCTGAGTAGAATTAGAGTTATTTTTCTCCTTAATATTCATCATAATTTAGAAAACCTAATTCTACAAAAATTCTTGATTCAGAGTTGCTGCTGTCTGTAGCATTAGGTTTAGATAAGGTATTTTCTGAAAGCCTGTCTCCTTCCACTTAGGTTTAAAAAAAAAATGGAGATGTATGACTGCTACTATCTCATTGAGGATGAGCTCTCTTCCTGATGAGAGGCAACTCTAAAAAATGAGAACAAAAAGGAAAGAGCCACCCCCTCATTTAAGGGTGAGAAAATTGCTGCTGGTAGCAAACCAGGACACATATGAGGGAAGACCAGAGGGCTAAGTGTCAGGCAGCTAGATTCCTGGCAGAATATTCTTTCTCTTCTAGAATATTCTGGAATATTCTAGATTCAACTGATATGCTTTTCTATTTTATGTGTTTATATCAGTATCTGAGTACATCTTTCACCCGCGCCTGAGATGAGGCTTCCTGGTTTAAATACAGCGAGTGGACTGCGCCCTATAGGTTTAAATTATTTACAGAGCTGTATGCTGAGTGGTATGCTTCAAGGAGTAAATCTTCGTAGAGTCTTTTTTGTTTGTTTGTTTCCGTTTTTGGCCAGGGTTGGGTGAACCCACCACCTCCGGGATATGGGGCTGTCGCCCTACTCCTTGAGCCCCACGTACCTCCCCATCTTTGTAGAGTCTTTACTCTTTTGAGAGGCAGCACCTATACTGGTGCTTCTATAGAATTTATTTTTTGAGACAGTCTCTCTCTGTTGCCCCAGGTAGAAGGCAGCAGAATCACCATAGCTCACAGCAACCTCAAACTCTTGGGCTCAAGTGATTCTCCTGCCTTAGCCTCCTCCATAGCTGGGACTGCAAATGCGTGCCACCATGCCTGGATGATTTTTCTAGTTTTTATAGAGATGGAGTCTTGTTTTTGTTCAGGTTGGCCTTGAACACCTGGCCTTAAGAAGTAATCATCCTGCCTCAGCCTCCCAGAGTGCTAGAATTACAGGTGTGTACCACCACACCTGGCTGTACAACAGGTTATTTTACAGACTTGCAACAGACACCCTTCCAGTCCAATGAAACTTCCTACAAAGTCATTTTTTTATGATGCTAATTAAACTGTTATAAGCCTCAGTTTTCCCATCCATGAGATGAAAAGGATGTTGAATGTTTCCTACCTTTTCTTTTTAGTTTGGTACTTCCATGGAGTCCCTTACTATGAAGTCCCAGGCTGTCAAGGGAGAGCAGAGTGATATAAGTAAAAGCCACTGTTGTGATGACAATGGCTTGTATTTTTCGGGGTGGGGAGGAGGTTGCGGCGAAGTCAAAGAGAATTCCAATAAATTTTCTGATTGTTCCATTAAATGTATCTCTTGTGTGTTTGCATTGTTTTTGTTCACTTTTTCTAGCGAAATAGAATTCTGTCTTCCTAATGGCTGTTAAGTTTAAAAATTCAAATATACTGTGGAATAACACTATCTCCATAATTAAGGAATTATTACATACTTCAAAAATTCCGCCTTTGTGAGAGGAGGTTTTTTAAGCTTTTCTTCCATAAAAATGTGTTTATTAATCAAATATATGTTTCCATGATATATAATAGATTCAATTTACATAATCTGTGTATAGGTTAAGGCTACCAGATAAAACATAGGGTGCCCATTTAAATTTGAGTGTCAGATGAACAACAAATTAATATCTGAAATTTAAATTTAACTGGGCATCCTGTATTTTAACTGCTAAATGTGGCAGTCCACATATAATAAATGCCACCTAGTTATTTATATTGATCATTAATTGGCAGTTAAAGCTGAGGGACTAAGACCTTGGCTGCCGGCAAAGTCGTGCTTTCTCCCAGAGACAGATATGAGACGCTACTCTGACCTCCAAGATCAGACAGCCTTCTTGGAAAGAGTTTCAAAATCTATTATCAATGTAATCGTCATGAAAATATTTGATGAGAACACTGCATCACGCTGTATAATAAATTTAAGTAGAAAAGTGAAAGCAGTGGTAT
The DNA here is from genome assembly GCA_963574355.1 of Loris lydekkerianus. Taxonomy (NCBI): domain Eukaryota; kingdom Metazoa; phylum Chordata; class Mammalia; order Primates; family Lorisidae; genus Loris; species Loris lydekkerianus. The sequence continues at coordinate 186,262 of CAUYPK010002124.1, read as the reverse complement.
TTTCATGAGGCCTTTGGATGTCAGTGGAAAATAGTTCCATACTCAGCGAATATAGATAGGTCTGTTTGGGGCTGTGTTAAATCCAATTGTGCGGAGGTTTTGAATAATCAGGAGAGACAGCCTAAGCACTTTCTCTTCAGAGTGATTTTACAGGAAGCACTATTTCCTAAAGAAAATACACGTATAACTCTCATAATGCTGAAAGAGCACTAGTGTATCAATTTATTGGTGCTGGTGTCATGAGCCAGAGTTGCAAATTGTATTCAGATTTTAAACTCTACTCACTGTTGCTGTTGGGAGAAGTTTCCTTCTCAAGATAAAGGTTATTTCAAAAAATTCTAGACCTTTTTTGTAGTTTCCTACAAAAGAGTCTTCAAGGATCTTTGCAGAAGGTCCTAACTTCCCTTTGTGAAGCCAAATCAAACATGGAGAAAAACAATAGTTGAGTTTTCTTCAATAAAATGGGGTGGGGGTGGGGAGAATTTGAGTTGGGCTGTGTAATTTCAGCTTCCCTAAATAAGTCCTTTGGAAAGTTGTTCAGGGGAAGGATGTGTGTGATTTTGGCCTTGGCACACAACCTTGGAGCTAACTGGTTTTTATGTCTACCACGGATTTTCGTAACGGACTTCTCTGTAGGATATGTTCCACAGCTAATAGGTCTGATGTGGTTGCCCAACTTTTTAACAACTTTTAGTTTCCAATGGAGGGTTAAATAGTCCTTTTAATAACATGAAAGAAAAAAAATTTTCAAGGCTCACCACAGTTCTTAGTCACAGGCTAAATATCATCAACAGGTTTATTTCTTTGCGCCCGTTTGGTCTCAAAAACGTCTCCCAATAAGAATGAAATGTAGAGGGTTCAAAGACGTAGCACCCCTGAGATGGTAGTGTTGTTTATGTTGCAGTGTGCATTCCTGCTATCTTTACCAGGTCTCATGTGCCAACCATTGCTTAGTTCCACTTGTCACCTGCTGTCTATAAATCATCTTGGAAATATCAAGGGTGCTGACTCATGAATCCCTCGTGTTTCCTGGTTTGCATTCACACATTTTGTTCAGTGGTGTTTCATACACTAGGGGGCCATTTATAGAGAGGTCACAGTCATTCCCTTCCTGACATTAACAGGTACAGACACATAGGTACATTTTGTGGATGTATTTTTCCTCTACCATTAGAAGTTATGCTTCATGGGAGCAGGAAGGGTTGTTTTCATGAAAAAGTAAACCCAGAATCAACAGCCATAGTAAATTAATTGTTCTATTGCTCAGTTCACTCTCGTCTGGAGAAGGTTCACATGGCTCTCCTGTGACTTAAATCTTTCCCACTCTGCCTATAAACGTGATCACCTTTCCTATTTAAAATTAAAAAATAAGGGTCTTCTCTCACCCTGTTTCAGCCTGTTTAATTGCCGCCCATGCTCCTGCTTTTTACTGCAGGTAAGCAGGGTGGCTGCCTCTGTTCTGCACGGCTGTGTGGCTCTGATGTGGTCCTAGTGACCGTCCTGTGCAAGATTAAAAGAGGTATTGCTTCTACGTCACCATCTGAACAAAATGTGTTCCTGGGAATGAATGATGTGAATCCAAAGAAGCACACACCGATGATTTCTAATCTTTGTCCTTCTTTCTTCTCTTCCAGGTATCTCAGTAACGAAGAAGACGCATACATGTAAGTAACACTTTTGCTTTTTTGTCCAAAGTTTTCTGAAGAGTTGGAATTCGCGTATGTCTGGCTGCTGTGACCCTTCAAGTATAAACTAATGTTTCAGCTGTGATCCATGGTCAGCAGAGGTCATTTTTCAACCTGTAGTGGTCAGAAGTGACACATCTCCACCTGTTTGTACTGAGTGTGTGTTGAAGAGAGAGGCTAGACGTAGTCTGATGCAGTCTAGGGTTTCCAGCCATGAATCTAGAGAAATCATGAAATCTAGCCAGGAGGATCAATGGTTACCCTTATTCTGGATCCTTCCTAGAAGAGTTGGTATGTTTCTAGGAAACATCACCGTGATTTCTTTTAAACTCTGGTTTTCTTTTCCTCACCACTAGTTCATAAATTAGGACGTTTCGTACTCATGTCTGTGGGGCAGAGGTACTGACTGGGGACATAGGTGCGGTCGCTCCACCATGGGTGTGGCCTCCGAGGCCCCTGGGAAATGGCATCGGTAGTTGGATGTGTTGATGTGTGCTGGATTTACTCTCTGTATTCATCCCACTCCTCAGGTTCAACTGTTTTCACCAATTGCCTTTCATTCGAACTACACGCTAAGTTACAAACGCACATCAGCGTGAGGTGTTGTGATTTGCAGTCTGAGCAATGATTTTTGACTGTGGCCTTGAACCTCAGGATGAAACAACACATCATTGATGCAGGCAGTCAACTTTCACTGTACTTGACCAGCATACTATGTAGGCTTCGAATTAATGGTGTCATTAGAATTCGATGACTCTATTAGACCACAGACAAGTGCTACCTCTGAGATGCATTTGGGCAAGCAGTGGAGACATGTATGGCACAAGAGAGGGGTGACAAGGATGTGTCCCCAAATTTTTCCTAATTATACTTTTTAGATTTTTTTTTTATTTTATTTTATGAGAAACATTTGGGGGAAAAAAAATCTGTGTAATAGCAAAATATTTTAGTGGTGCCTCAGTTGATTCTTGAAATCTGCTCTTGGGTTTGTCTGTCTGTCTATCTGTATTTGTAGAGGACAAAAATGAAACACACAAACAAAACACCAAAAGACATCAAATTGGATGAGAACGTGCCTGACTTTTAGGGCCCAGTCCTGCAGTCTCTCCACGTGGCTCTCTCACGGGCTTCAATGGAATGTTCGTTTGAGGAATGCTGAAGAGGCCAGGCCCACACGAGACACACCGTCAGGATGGCACCTCCATCTCTCAAAGCACAGTTCCACTTGGCTGTCCTCCATCAGGGTAGTCTGTGACCCTTAGCTTTTGGGGGTTGTTTTGTCGTCGTCGTTGTTGTTGTTCTTGCTGTTGTCGGTGCATAATTGAGCTCATGATGACTGAGAGATTGACAGTGCAGGAGACTGAAGTCCTCTGTGTATCCGCAGGGCAGGCATGGTACAGAGCGCTTCCTTGCACAGCCTTGCCCATGAGCTCGTCCCTGGCCCGGAGGGACCCACTCTAGAGGTGGTAAGTAATTCAGTCTTTCTGCTAGCTCAGTCCTGGGCCTCTCCCCAACAGGGGCTGATGATTGTGCCTGCTGTTTATGGTGGTTTGGGGTATGGACTCCTGGCCAGGTGGCATTATATAGAAAGCTACTGACTATTTGCATTATGACTTGGCTCTTAGATAGGTGGACACAACCACCACTAGTTCAACTCCTTCAGACATCGAGTGAACCTCAACTAATAAGATAACATAAGACAGAGACCATTGATTTTAGTTAATATCTAGACAGTCCATACGTAAAGACATTCAGGGAACTGTCATCTCTGATAATAATGTCATTGGCCTATTTCAGAAAAAAATAACTCACGGTCGAGTTTAAATTCCCTGAAGGATTTAGATGACAGCATGAGAGTGGTGGCTAGTGAGGAAACATTGATGTTCCAGTGACAACCACTTTAACCAGGTGGGCCTTTCGGTGAAGGTTTAAAGAAATTAATCAGTTATGCTAGTTTTAAAGCAAAATCAAGATATAGCCAGAGTGGGTGGACTTGCAGCACCTTAACTATGAAAATCAGCAGGAAGATTCTTAGTCATTAAGCCTAAGGTAAATGTGGAAAGACTTACGTAACCAACAGGAAGATTTAGATCAGAAATCATACTGTTTTTCTGATTGATGTTTACTTTGATGGTTTTGGGGAAAGGGCCCAGAACAAAACGGCCCAGTGACAAATTTGGAAGAATAGCACCTGAATAGACAATCAACACAAAACTTTGCACATGCCAAGGAGAAATTGAGTTTTCCTGGCTGCATGTTAGTGGAAGTCCTCCATGCCACTGGAACATAGAGATTGTTTTTGTCACACAACTCAGCAGACAGCCCATTGTATTTCTGATCTTAGCATCTCTGCAAGGGCCCACAAACTTGTACAGAGGAAGAAAAATCTATCAGTTCTTTCTCTAAACAGTCACCCAAATGACTTCTTCTTCAGCATCTGTCTGATTATTCTCGAAAACAGAACTGTCCTACCTTGCCTGTAAGTTTTTTTTTTTTTTTTTTTTTTAGATGTTAAATTACAGCTCCTCTTAAATCATCTTGACACCTGTTCTTCAAGAAGTTCCACTGTCAGTGATGTGTATGAATTCATTTTTGTACTACCTCAAAACTTCTATTCTTCGCCAGGGTTCTGGAAACCTTGGTCAAGATTCATTAACGGCTGAAGTCCCCCGGCATCAGCAGTTTCAATCTGGTTTCCTAACTGTCCTTGCAGAGCTATTGTTCAACTTACACTTGCAGAATATAGTATCAGACCAGAGTGTCAGCTCACAGGCACACCAGACAGAGATGTAAGAACTACAAAATGAACCTGAATAGTCGTGACACCAGATAATATTTTAGTTCACCTTGTTGTCTGGAAAGCATGAGTATTGCCAATTAAAAAAAAAAATGTTTCAAGTGAGATGAGCCCAAAATTCCCATGAAAAGAAATGTGATGGTTAACTTCAAACAAAATCCTTAGAGAACTTGGGTTCTCCTAAGTTTCAGAGAAGGGTACCTGAGGTGTTTGTTTTAACTTCCAATGGCCAATGGAAAAAGACAAAGCTTTGGACAGTCGTCATGCCCAAATGGTCAAGGAATTATTAACCCTTGTGCTGTTCTTCCATCACTGAGAGGAAATGTTGCTGTCGGTTTTTGGTGTGCGGACACAAAAGAGTTTTTATGTGTGGGATAGGAACATACTAGATCAATTTTACACTGTGGTGTGGAATTGCAATTTAATTTTCATGGTGATTATACAGCACATGTTATTTGGTTGGACACTTTCAAGACGGCTTTTGCTTTGGTGTTGCACAAGTTTGTTCTGGTCTCTTTGCTGCTGAAATAATACCTGTGGACAGGTAGCATTTTCCTGGAATCGACTGCCATCTTGGTTTTATCATTGGCCAAAGACAACCAGTCATGCACTCCTGAGTCCTTAATCTAATTATACTTGCATAGTTCCCCATTTACTAAAATGTTAGAGTGGACAAATATGGGAGTAAAGAAATGTAACATATCACCCTAGCTGCTTCCAGCTCTGGGGAAGTTTAGCATGGCAGAGTCCTTAACTCTAAGGAATGTATCAAACAGCTACCACATAGATAATTTGGTTGACCCTGGACTGGACCATTGCCAGAGATACCAACGTCTGTCCCTTCTTTTCCTTCCCTTGGTTGTTTTATTCCTTGGTCGTCCTGTCCAGGCCTGCCCTGTGTGCTGGCTTCCACCCTCCGGGATAGACAATCCTTTGAAAAGTGCAGGTTACTCGCTGTTAAGCAGTCAGGAAGATGTGTCAGTCCAATCCCAACTTGAGTTGTTCAATTCTCCTAAAAAATAGCAAAATAAAAACATGCTCCCAAACTTTCCAAAATATCTTAATTTTAGCACAAATAGCCACTAAAAAAGGAATCTGGTAGATTTTGCATGAGTTTAACTGAAACAAGCTAATATCTAAAATATAAAAAAATAATAATAATAAAATATAAAACTAAAGCATTGTGTTGTACATATTATGAAGAGATTTAAATTCTCAATAGTGAAAATAATTTTAGCCCAAATCAGAAAATTTCTTGGAGAATTAATCTTTTGTATCCATTTTTAAAAAGTGTTTATTGCAATCATTTGAAATTGAATAGGTTAATGTATTCATTTTTTACCCCCAGAGACTTGGCTTTGAATTTGACTTAGAGAAAATTAGTTTTGAGGCCTCAACCTCCTCTCTTTAGGCATTTGTTGATATCACAAAATGAAAGCAACAATTTGTCACAATTGTTGCCATTTTCTCTGGAGATCCAAGAACTAGAATAACCTTATTTTCTCCTTTTCTTTTTCTTTCCTGGAGGCCATTCTTTTTGATTATAGACTCTTAGCAACCCCAAACTCCGGGCTCACCCACCTTATTTGCACAATCCAGGAAAACTCAGGAACCATTCTTGGCAAAGCTAATGGAAGGTGCTTTGGTGATATAGTTAGTAGGTTGCCGTGACAACCCATGTGACTCAGTGTGACTCACAGCAATTATAATTTCAATTGCTGGCAGTGTATTTTATTAGGACAAATGTGAGAAGAAGCCACACGGAGGTTCTTTTAGTAGGCCTTCATCCAGATCCTGTCTACCCATTGACAAATAGTCAGGAAAGGGAATCACCTCGCTCTCACAAAATAACTGGAAGATTCCTTTGTTTAGCTCACTCAGGCTAAACAAAGTCACAGGCTCACTTGGTCATCCCAGAGGTTAAACTTACTGATAGGGCAACATGACCAAAAGACAGGTGCGTGGTCTCCTACAGGGCCAATGAATGGAAAACAGCCCTTTGAGGACCTACTGTGTGCTGACATGTTCTTTGCCCTCAAGGAGCTTACAGTCTGGTTGAGCGTAGCAAGTAGGGAGACCTGGGGGTCAGGTAGAGGCACACAGTCATAGAAAATAATCTGAAAACACAAATGCCACGTGTACCAGCTCCAGAAGATTCAGCTTATGACTGGAAAACAGACTAAACTGGAAGTAGGGGAGTGGGGGAAAAGAATTAGGCAGACCACCCAGGATCCTGATACTGTGACCTAAGCATGTAATAGCAATAAGGCAACAGAAAATTTCACCCTGGGTGCTAAAAACTATCCTTACTGCTCATCTTTGCCCGTTCTTACCCAGAGTAATGGGCGTTTACTCCCTTTATGATTAACCAGACTGAGGAAGGAAAAAAGCCTCCTGTACTGTCCCGTAACATTCACCTTGATTAGAGTCAGCCTGTGTGGCTACAGCCAAGCCTTCCTAAGCTTAACAGGATTTCTCTGCCTCATCATATTAAAAATAAGTGGACTGCACTTGACCCTGCCAGTCAATCCTTCCAAGGTAGAAGGTTTATGTAGTCTTAAAATCCACAGTTCCCGGGGAGGATCTGTGGAATCCACAGAAAAGGAGACTCTTTAGCTAAGCGTTTCCATCAGGGCATCCTGTTGACTCCAAGTTTGCTCAGATTCATGAATTGAATTTGGACCAAAAGTATTTGTGTTCCTGTTTCATAACATATGCTACGAAGTGTGTGTTGAGGTAGTGATTGGCTCTTTAAAACCCCTGATCTAGGTAAAAAGTGTCTAGCCTACCAGGTGCTGGCATGTATTGGATAGATTTATTATATACTGCATTTGATAAACTCTTGGACATGACTGGGCATATCTTTAGAGACAGGCTAGATGTCTGTTACAGAAGTTTGCACTTCTAGTTCAATTTAGCACTAATAGTGGTGAGAGTAGCACCAGCAGGCACCACCACCTACTAAGCAATACTCTGAGCGTCAGGCTGAATGCTTTACATGCTTTATCCCATGGAATCTTCTCATCAGCTCCAAGGAGCTTTGTACCACTTGCACCCACATTGTAAATAAGAAAGCTTATCTGAGAGATGAGTAACCTAGAAAAGTCAAAACACATGGTAACTCATCTGGCTGGGCACAGCCACCTCTCAAAACAGTAGATTGCCTCCTTGTGGGTATATAAACCTCTCACAGTAAATAAGTTTCCATTTATTTACTTTTACCGCAACTTTGTGGTGTACATATTGCTCCTGCCCCCATTTTACAGGTGAAAACTGAGGCCCACGGTCCTATACCTGGCTAGTGTGTATAGAGCCAGGATTTAAAGGCAATCCAGGGAGCCTAGATGCTTTTAAAATGGAGAAGTTCATTTTTTAGAATGGTTCTTCCACTCTAAAGCATAGGAAGAAAGTCAAGTGTGACAGAGTCATTCCTACAATTGGTCTGGGTTTTTGCAACTGTTTTACCTAGACAGGCTTCTAAGCTTAAAAAACCAACTGATTTATAAAAAAGGGGAATGTTATTCCCACTATGTGAAACAATTATTTAAACACAGTGGTCTATTACAAACTATACAGCCATCTTACTTTAAAATGATCATTACCTATCTTTTTAAGAATCTAACCTCATTCAAAGAACTGACATCCACTCAATGTCACTGTTCCTACAACACAGCTGATTCCAGAATAAAACAATTGCTCAAAGTGGTTACATATGCTTTTAGTATATGCATTTCCCCACTCCTGCAATAATGTATATTTGTCATGGCATAAACTCATCTGAAATAGAGCATTTCATGTATAGTAATTGCATTCATAATACATTTATGCATTATTTTTGTTAGACTGACTTGATAATTCATTGCTATAAAAGAGGTAGTATGATTCAGGACACTGTGGTTTCCTTAAAACCTAACCCAAAACAAACCAGACCCAGAAGGGCAGGGCTGGGAGCCAGGCAGATTTTATTAGCTTCATATTTTTTAACCCTTTCTCTGGGCCTAATACTGTGTGAAGAACAGTGTCGTATTGAAAGCTTAACTCACATTCCTGACTCTCTAAATAGTTTCGTCTGTATCTGAAAAGAAAGAACAACCCCATCTGAGGAACTTTCAGTAATGATTCAAGTTAGATGATTTGTTTCAATGCTGTGTGAGTTGGGAAATGGGTGGTGAGCTGAGCTTCATCTAGAAGGGCAGCCAGGATTAGGTGATCAGAGGATGTTGGTGTAGACATGTCTGGTGAGAGAAGAGCATTTAAAAAGGTAAAGAGAGGACACTGAGATGAGAGAGCAGCCTTTGGCTTCTCTCATAACCAGTGAGGAGCCCCCGAATGTGCAAGAAAAGCAGTGACCGATAATGCTTTTGCTGCCACCGTCATCTGGTCAGGGCGATAGGAATCAGATGTTCCCTGCTTCAGTCCCTTCTCTGAACCCATATGCAACTCTGATCCTTAGATAGAGGTTCTCTGGCCATTCCTATGGCTGATTATACAGAAGAAAATGCTTATTGGGCAGGAAAGATCTGGTCCAAAAAGGGAAGGCTGTTCTGGTTATTAGAGAAAAGGGGTGTTTCACTTTTTCTCTACCTCTCCAGTTGTAAGGTCTAATTATAAGACCCATTTATTTTTCCATTTCATTAAACTCAGAGACATGGGATGTGCAGTAGAACTTGAAAAATACATATGCGCTTTGAATTTTATGGCTAACAGCCCTTTCATTCATGCAGCTAATTGGCTAGAGGCTACTGGGATAACTGGGAGCCTCCATCTTTCCAACCTTTTTAAACTCAGCTACAAATAGCATAATGAAAATGTGAACCCCAGATCCCAAATGTTGCCCACACTTGAGCAAGGCAGAGTAAACTGCGCTGATGATTATTTTTCTTCAACACAAAGAACTATTTTCCTCATAGACCTGAACAATACAGCGAGAAAAAAACTAAGCGTCCTTTTCTCATTGTTTTGGTGTTAATTTCCCTAGAATGAGTTTCTATTGTTTCCCATAAGGAACACCAAGGTTCAGATGAGGCATTTTCTTGGACTGCATATTCTTAAGTGTCTAACGTATAATGAACCATGTCGAGTTAATTTCTCTCTCTCTCTATGACACCATGTCTTTTTGTGTCTACAAAACTGAGAATTCACTTTCCCTCACCAAGTTGGGGCATCGGGATAATTGATAGTTACCAGTCTGTGCTATTGGTAGACAGAATAACCCCAGTGCCTCTAGAGAACATGTGAAAACTAAACTCTGTCCCCCGAGGCCAATGAAATAGCTGTTTGGTCCCTTGTGTGAAACTTCCTAATAACTTAACTGGGCAGCCTCTGGGTCCCTGGAGGGTTTCTCCACAAGAGTATTCCCTCTCTTTGTTAAGATTGCTTATTAAAAATGATTTTATAATGAAGTTGCCTCAAATAGCAGCTCTTTTCCTGGTTGTCCTTGAAGCTGTGGTGAAGAATCTTAGAGACAACTGTCTAGTTGTCCTTGTTAAAAACTTCTCTCTTAGTTCCTGCTCTTGATTTTTAAGTAGACAAAGTCTTAACTGACACAAGTCCCTCTCCGGTTGATTATGTCGCTTAAAACATTGTGCCAGGCATTCAGCTTGTCATTCGGGCTCAGGAATGGAATTGATCTCCCTGAAGTGAGGATGTTTCAGTCTGCAGTAGAATCAAGCTTCCAGGCTTCCCCAGGAGAGCAGCGGCCACAGGCTGCTGTTGCTAACTCTGCCCCTGTCTCCATAAAAACAGTGATTTCCAGTTATTTTATCTCTTTGGTCCTCAGTTTCTGCTGTCTGTAAATGTACCACTTTCCTGCCACAAGGGACTGTCGTGAAGAGGAGTTTAAAAAAAAAACTCACACTCATTGCTACCCGCACACTATGTACATTCAAAAACTCCTAATAAATGTAGGCAATCAGGGGGGAAAATCAGATTTTTTGTTTTTGTTTTGTTGCTGTACACATCATCAGCTTAGCTTTTTGGCTTGCAAGGGCTGAAGCGTGGTGATATATTTATTTAACATAAAGGACAATAAAGTGGTTGTCAGGAGGGCTCAGGATTGGAAATGTCTGACTCAGTCTCGGTTTCCCAGTGGCCAGGCCTTCTCAACAAGCAATGCAGGAAATAATACACCATATAAAGTTGTTAGTGACAGATTCAGCTTGAAATATTTTTCTAACTTTAAGGCTTGTCGGACAGTGAATCTGCAGAACAGTGTCCTTGTGGTGGGGCCTGGCTCTCCTTTTACCTTGCAGTGAGAATACAGTGACAGTGAAACACTAGTAGTGAGAAGGATCATTGTGAATCTTTTAGTGGACAGATCGGTCTTCTCCGATTGGGCTAAGAATTATCGTGTGTGGAGGCTGTGCAAAGAACATGCCTTGGCTAGATTCTCTTCTCTGAGACCAGGTACATTAGAAAATACTATTCTTACATTCAGCAATTCCCGATCCCCCTTCCCAATACAAAAGAAAAGAAAGGAAAAAGAATTCCTACTCTGATTCTACTGTCAGCGGGATCTTATTCCACCTCCTTAATAAACTTCCAGGGATTTCCACCGCCTGGGGAGTCTAAACTTCCTAGTATGGCATTTAAGGCTCTTCACAAGCTGGTCTTAATCTTTCCACTGCTCTTTTTGTAGCTTCTCCCAGACAGGCAGTTTTTGACATCCTCCACAATCCTACAAGACTTCAGGCACGGCCGACCTCGGTGCCTTTGTGCCTGCTGCATGTGCTTTGTCCTAGAGTGCCCTTCGTCAGCTTCTGCACCTCTAGAAAGCCTTATAGCATCTTCCATGAGGAATCTTCTCCACGCTCACCTTGTTATAATTGTCGCAGCTCCTCTGCCCCCACAGTACTTTATGAAGGCAACAGTACAAAAATATATTATAGAATAAATTGTTGATTATGTAGCTTTGTCCCACTAGATACTCTTTAATTGTCTTTGTGCCCTTAGCCTTAGCGGAGTGATTGATGTCTACTATGTGCTCAATTAATATCTGTAGATTTTAAATAAGTGTGTGCACATACAGAATTTTAGGAACAGACACGTTGTACATTGAAGTTTGGGGGGAAAATAATAATCTTTTCATTGTTGAAGGCTATAAAAAAGAACAGGCATTTATTATTTGACATTATACTGTGACATCTGTATTGTGTTATTTTGGAAGCAACATCACAGCTCAAGGGACTTCTTGATATCTGGTAATTTATGGGGTTTTTTGACTTCAGTGTAGTCTGAGGGTACAGATGACTAGGTGACGTTGTTTGCATTTGTGAGGTAAAGTCCAATTTGTACTTCTGCTCCTGTAACCAGATGTACTTTGAGTCTCAGTTTTAGGACTGATGGCTTTCATGTTTCTTTCTAATAGTTTGTAAGATATAAATCAGAACCTCATTTGGAGGTTTGAAAACATCTGTACATTTTTCTAAAGATGAAGAATGTGTCCTTTTTCTAAATGGCCTCTTAAACACTAGTTCTTCGCATGATCCATCCAGGGTTTCTATAAACCAAATGATCAAATCTATAGAATAAAGGGAAAGGGACATTTTCACCTATTGGCATCTACATAAATGCAAAGTTGAAAACTACCTGCTAAAAAAGAGAACGGGCACATCTTTCCAAGAAGGAAGGGTATATTGTGTCAAAGGAAATACCCTGTATTTATCTAATCTAGAGAGAAAAAAATTGATCCTAAAATGTTAAACAGTTGCTGAAGTCGATGTTCTGATAATCACAGATCACTTTTTGAATTTTAAGGTCAATTCTAGAAAGAAATGACATTTGTTCGTTCAAGGTCATAACACGTGACATTGCTGTCTGGGCTGGAATATGTTTCCTTAATTTAGCAGGAACCGATGATTTCAAAACTATTGTCCATCTCACAAGTAGCTAGCTGCACAGGAGCATGGCTTCTGCGCCCTTTTCCTTGGAATTCTTTTAAAAAGGTCTCTTAAGTCTGGTCTGCTGTGTCTTCCCTACTTTTGTTTGTAACTTTTCCTTGAGACAAAACAAGCGGAGCCAAATTATCCCTCTGCAGTATCAACTCCTTGAGTGGAAACCTTGCTTATAAATGAGAGGATGAGATGTGACCCAATAAAGAATCTATTTTAATTTTAATTTATTTCCTGGTGGCCTTTTATGCCTCCTTAGGCAATGACCTAACCCATTCTATCTTAACACTGATTTTTTTTTTTTTTTCTTCCAAGGTCAAAACCCGCTTTGGAGTTATTGTAGAAAGAGAATAAATGTCCCTTGCCTGGAACATAAACTCCATTTCTTCAAATGAAATTTAAATCCTAGTGTTCTCAGCTTTACAATACTTCTTTTCTCGTTAGGCATCTATTAGCCAGCTAAATGAGAACAGGCTGAAGTAGGAAGATCTTTTAGGCTTCTGGAGGTTGAGATTTTGACAGAAATACCATCTCTAGGAGCCGCCTTCACCTGTGTCCTTTTTCAGTGGGGAATCTTCAGTGACACAGTGAGGAGAGCAAATTTCATTTTGTGTAGCTGTTTCACACAGTAGAATATAGTCAATATAGAAACTGTCCTAGGAGTCAGCTCAACCCATGGCTTTTGAAGTTGGAAAAGGAAAAGCTGCTACACTGTCACACGTGAGCGCACACACACACACACACACACACACACACACACACACTACTGGCACCCTACCCCCTAGAAAAAGAGTTCTGCCTGCTATCTCTAAGTCAAAGAACTTTCCTTGGCCTGATTTGTGGAAGTTACCTAATCCTGTGTATAATTGGGGTGATGTGAGGGACGGGACGATGTTCTCATTTTCATTATGGGAGCCACTTGGGGACAGTATCATTTAGAAGAACATGTTTTTATTGCCCTAAATTGCTTCACCTGAGATTCTATCGATGCGTTCTCTTCAGTTAGATTTCTAATCAACGAAATGACCCGTGTGAGTCCCATTCTCACAGATTCTCCTGGTGTTTCAGCTGCTCTTTAATGGTCAGGGAATTCTTCCTTGTTCTGTGCCAGAGTTTCACTTACCAGGAAGGATCCTGGAGAGTTGGGTTACTATGCCATTGAAACACAGAAGCACCAATTTCTCACCTTCTGCACATGACCAAGAGTCTGAATACTGTGCATGACCCTAATGCAACAGTAACCCTTCATCATAAAGCTCCTCATATGGTGTCATCACCATGAATGGAGCTTACCCTGCCTTGCCAGACTAGAGAAAACTTCTGGAAGCAATCCTCTTGGCACAAAGACTCAGCTGGGTTTACCTCACATTGAATGAAGTCAAGTTCTAGTCTATTCTCATTTAAAATTCGTCATTATTCCCAACTACTTACTCCATTAAAGTCTCTTTAAATAAATGGATGTGGCTTAGATTGAATTCCCCAGAGAACAGACTCTGAGATTCTGAAATGTGCCCAGAGAGAGTTTATTGCGAAGTGCTCTTGGGAATACCACTTTGAAGGCGGAGGGGGAATCAGGCTGGACAGAGAAAGACTTGAATGGCTGAACCTGAGCTTCAGCAGGTGTGAAAGGGAGATGAGAGCTGGGAGGGCCCTTCCATGATGTCCCAAGTTGAAACAAGGGGCTGGATCTTTTAGCTTGTATCAGCAGGCCATTGGATGTTGGCTGCACCCTGGGAGAGGCTTAACCCTGAGCAAGGCAACTCCCTTTAGCTAAGGGCAAAGCTCAGGGACGAACTCATTGGCAGCCAACAGGGGGAATAAGGACCTCCATCCTAAAGAATAAGATCTGGGCAGCACACCCAGCATCCAAAACATGGACATTAAATTTAACTTTTGTGAAAAACATGTTTTCTTTATTTAAATGACATACATTTTATTGCTTAGCTGGGACTTCAACTAATAAAATATATGCTTGGCCTCAGCATTACAGTATACCAGAATTGCAAATGCTGAAGAAAAAAAATTCTGTTGAATAAGGTTCTTCGTTAGGATTTCTGGTCCTGGAAATGTGCATTATAAATCATATGTGTGTGCGATTCTATCTTGTGTTTTGTTTTCTTACACATGGACATTCTAGAGCATTAACAAATTTTTCTCAATTATAAAAATAAATAGTACATTTCCAAATATTTGAGCTCACATAAAATATATTCCCATAGGAACAAAGAGAAGGCTGACAAGAACGAGTTATACATATTACGTGTTCCTTTTCAGATTGTGACAGTTTGCCACTCTTATAGTTGCCATACGGTATCTGAAATATTTTTGCAAGGCCTATTTATATGCATAGGAAGTCTCTTTCTCTCTCTCTCTCTCTTTTTTTTTTTTTTTTTTTTTTTGCAGTTTTTGGCCAGGGCTGGATTTGAACCTGCCACATCTGGCATATGGGGCCAGCGCCCTACTCCTTTGAGCAACAGGCAGCACCCAGGAAGTCTCTCTTTTTTAGTGTTTTCTGAGGCTCTACCCTCCTTTTGCCCGATAGCAACTACTAGCAAACGAAACCTAAATTAAGTAGATTAGTGGTGACTGTCAAAGATGCAAACCATCGTGGGCTCATCATTCTATCCTGCAAGTGTTGCCATGTAAGAAAAACCTGCTCGGAAAGAGTTAGTGACAAAGCACAAAATGAATTTGGGAATCATTCCTCCAAATCCCACCATAGCCTCTGATTTGGTGAAATTTGACTTTAATTTTACTTCTCAGAATGGGAGATCTCAATAAGAGAAAGTAAATGCAAACTGTCTTCCCAGAGTATTGCGTGTTGAGGGAAAGAACTTGGTTGAAAACACATCTCCCCAACACCAACCCCATCCCCAACATTCTAAAGCCCCAAGTTTTTTCTTCATGAGTTTCTGGGATGTGCCTGGTTCAAAATACCCTTCTTCCCTCTGGGACCAGAAACTCGAGATGATCTTGCAGATCTGCACAAGAGCTTCTATTTCCACGGGTGCTGAAATTTCAGGCAAATATCTGAAGCTCTAGGGTTCAGATGGAGTCAGCGTTTATCTAAATGGAATTAAATCTTCCATGGCCTCGCAGCGTTTGGTTTCTGTGCCTCTGCATTGGAAAAGAGGGGACCCTTTCAGGTGGACAGTGAAGCTAATTCAGATTATTCTTTCCCTTATTCAAAGAGAATTAATAGATTGGAGAAACTCTTTACCCCGTCTAAAAGCTTCCATGGTTCCAACTGCTTCTACCTGGGAAAATCCCCAGCCATTCTTTTGGAGATCCCTGTGTCTGAGTCTCTATGAAAGGGATTCTGAAGCTGCCATAGACATCAATGGCAGCTTGATTGGTCTGCCCTGGGTATTACCATAATAATTACAAGGTCCTGGGCAGATAGCAGCTTTTCAAGTCATAAAATCACTGGTAGGACAAAGTCTCCAGTAACTCACTCTTGGGAGAAGAAACCCATGGATGCTGTATCAAGTAACACATCTAAATTTGTACAGATTATGTCTGACCCAACCCATCCGATTGCATGCATTGTGTAACTGCGCCATTTCTTTACGACACATGCTGATTGTTAGCGTAAATTACAGTGATCTTTTTATATATAAAGGTAACTAATGAGCTGCAATGTAAAGTAATTGCTATTTTCAATGGACAGGATGAATCTGCTACTTAATTTTTTCCGGAAAAAAAACTCTTTTTTTTTTTTTTTTTTTGCCAGAATTTCAGTGAGTGATTCACATTACTGTCAATTACACGCCCTTATTATGAATTACAGCCACTAGGCAGCTGTCCAGGAAAACACAAGTCTGAAAATGCTTCTGTTTTAAGAAAATTAAATTCATGGTTGCTCCTCCTGTGGGCATGTGCGGCAGGCAGGAAACCTCCACTTTCTTGCCAGAAAGGGATAAGGCCCTGCCCACTTTATCTGGATTAAGTGGCCACTGTGACATCTTGAGATCTCGATACCGATCCCCACATGCAGGGCTTGGTTTTGGTTTCTAGTCTTTTATTTATTTTTTTTTTTTCTTTCTGTGTGTGTTACAAAACACAGACTGGTGTTATAAAACAGTATTTCTAGTTATGAGTCACAGCAGTGCCTGTGTGTTACCCAGAGAGACCTCATGGAGGCTGAATGGAGAAACTGTCTCCCTCCTTCCCCAAAGTTGGAATTGAAGATAGTTTAGGACTCTGGGCTCTGTTTCCAAAGATGGGCTCACTATCATCATAATCAGTCATTAAGTATAGGTGAAGCTTCAACCGAAAATGCTACATTTACTATTGGGCTTCTCTCCAGTCTAGGAAATCCAGCTTTTTTATGGGTGAAATTAAGATTGCTGGAGTTGGTCAGAGGTATTCTTTCTGGTAATGTTGTAAGTTTGGGCATAATATCTTTAAAGCATTTAAAGGTAAGGGTGCCGAAATCACTTGTGCATTTGGGAAAACTGGTGAGAATTACATGATATTTTTCCAGCTCTGAGCCTTTAATGGAGCCTTTATGTCATTCATAGCATCAGACATTTCAAATAACGAATTATTTAGTGGAGATGAAGCTGGCCTGCCCATTATCTGGGTTCCAGATACATTGTGTGGAAGTGACGTTAGCCTCTGAAAGAAACATTTAAGACACAAAGATTGTGAATTGGGTGAAATCAGTTTCACCTTTTACCTTGTTTAGATGCTGATGCAAGCCAAAAACCGAAAAAAGAAAAGAAATTATTTTAGATAATTAATGAAATTTGAATGTGGACTGGTACTTTACATGATAGTATTTTTTACTATGTCAGGTGCAATAATGTCATAATGATGTTTTTCAAAAATCTTTGTCATTTGGGATGAAGATGGTGAAGTAGCTGTGATGAAATAACAAGGTATCTGAGATTTACATTAAAATGCTCCAGAAAAAAAGTATGTTCGTAGAGGATGCTGGGAGGAGGTAAAGCCCAGGTCACAAAACATTGTTTTAACAGGGTGGGAGGGGCAGTGAGAACATGGGGGCAAATTCTGCTGTTCAGTTTTTGTGTGAGTTTGAAAATATTTGACTAATGGGTGGTGCCTGTGGCTCAGAGGAGTAGGGCGCCGGCCCCATATACTGGAGGTGGCAGGTTCAAACACAGCCCTAACCAAAAAAAGAAAAAAAACTGCAAAAAAAAAAAATGTTTGACTAACTTAATTTTTTTCCCTTTTCCTTGTTGTCTATAATTTATAAGATGATTATTTTTGCATTTGGGGTTTTACCACTTGGGGTAATTAGTGTTTAGTGTTAAGGGGGTGACAAGCATTAGCATATCCAATTCAGGCTGCCAATAACCATCTCTTAAACTACATAAAATGGATGCAGTGTCATGTAAATTATGCATCAATTGTTAACATACAAGTAAGAAAAATTACCTTTTATATTATGGTTGCCTGACCTTTGAAAGGGTATAAGCATGAATTGCTCTTGTTTTAGATCTTTTCCATGTTACTGTGATTGTAAAGGTCTAGGGTTGAGTGTGGAATGGACTGCCAGAGTGTGGGCTGGTGGTCCTCACCGCCCATGTTAGAGGACATTTTTCTCAGAGGAGGTATAAAGTTTCTTGTTCAAAGTCTGTTTCTCTTGCTTACAAAATTGGAAGCAAGACTGGAGCCCTTCAAAACCAGTACCCGATTCAACTGCATCATGCTACCTCAGTCTCATCCTTTAAAACACTCATTAGCAGTCTACCCTCTGGGAATCACAGCAGTTTTCTAAATCCAGACCAGTGACTGCATGTCAGATGTTCCTTCCAGGGAGTGTGGCCCCAAATCGTCTTTTCTTTCTTTGAACACCATTTCCAAGTTGTGTGATGAGTCCCAGAAGTGGTCGTTTTTAATTCTGTTCCTGTTAATGCTCTGTGGCTGGTCTCCCTCATCTGGCTCTCATAGACTTTCTGTCCAGGATGGGTCAATATGCTCAAATGACAATCCAGCCCCAAAGGAGGAAACGCTTGGCCACGTGATTCCACAAAGACCCTCAGCCACTTCTAGAGTGCCTTTCAGAAAGGCTTTTTGTAGTTTAAGCTGAAATTCCAAACAGCACAATTGAAATAGAGACATTCTTTTTTTTTTTTCAAATGGAAAAATGGCTCCTGTTTAGTATTTGTGGTCAAAACCCTCTCAACACAAACTCACCTGCTAAAATGTTATCTTCTTTGCACTTCATTTCAGCTCACTGAGATAAAGTGAAGGATTGGGGTTGGCATTTTACAAGTACAAAAGTGTTTTTCAAGGGTTTTACAAAAAAACAACTCTCTGATTCTTAAAAACATAGTTTACATGTAGATGGCAAAGCAGACACACACAGGACTTTGCCCTGTGGGTATGATCTGAAGACTTTGCCCTGTGGGTATGGTCTGAAGGACATTGCCCTGTGGGTATGGTCTGTGGGGAGGGAGGCCAGCCATACAGTTTGGTCCTGTCTTCCACGCATTGCTCAGAACTCCAGATTCTTTTTTATCTCTTAGATGCCCCCAAAGTACTAATTTCTTTTATTCATCCAATAATCCCCCTGATATTACTGACTTCCTAATATATGGGAAAGTATCAGGAATAAAAAAAGAAAAATGTGACTTGGCACCTGTAGCACCGTGGTTACGGTACCAGCCACATACACTAAGGCTGGAGGGTTCGAACCCAGCCCAGGCCAGCTAAACAATAATGACAACTGCAACAAAAAATAACTGGGCATTGTGGTGGGCGCCTGTAGTCCCAGCTACTTAGGAGGTGGAAGCAAGAGAATCGCTTAAGCCCAAGAGTTGAGGTTGCTGTGAGCTGTGATGCCACAGCACTCTACCCAGGGTGACAAAGTGAGACACTGTCTCAAAAAAAAGGGGGGGATGTAATATGGCCCCCAGCCCACCTTTTTTGTTTTCTTTGGAGGAGGCAGGAATAGAGAGAAGAGGTGCATACATGCACAACGTGGTTACTTTGGACAAAGGTGCCCCTCCCCAACCCAATACTGGGGACTCCTGGAAATCACCATGCACGAAGAGTTGGCTAATAAATACTTCAAAATGTGAAGAAGGGTGAAGGAGGAGCTCAGTTAGCTTCATGGGTGGAGGTAAATGGAAGCACAGTGCAAAAATGTGCTACTTGTTGGCGGGCCCCTATAGTTCTGTGGTTAGGGCGCTGGCCGCATGCACTGGGGCTGGTGGGTTCAAACCTGGCCTGGGCCTGCTAAACAAGCAAATAAAAATTATTCAGGCATTGTTGCAGGCACCTGTAGTCCCAGCTACTAGGGAGGCTGAGGCAAGAGAATCGCTTGAGCCTAGGAGTTTGAGGTTGCTGTGAACTGTGACGTCACAGCACTCTACCGAGGGTGACAAAGTAAGATTCTGTCTCAATTAAAAAAAAAAAAAAAAATGTGGTTTTTGTTTAGGTATAATTAATCCTGAGGATTTTATAAACTCATTTGATTTCTTTCTTTTTCACTTAAATTAGACCTTCTGAAAGACTTCTACTTAACTTCCTTATAACCCTAGATGATAATTCTGTAGAGGAGGCAAGGATTGGCTGGAGGGGAGTATTTTGTTTCCATTTTACTCTCCCAAGGAGGAACTTTTAAAGGGTCCCCATTCAGGTTTGGCTTTTAAGAGTTGGTTTGTCATCTGTACAAGGAGGTTCATTTCTTTTCTGGGCTCCCAAATACAGCATCATCTAACCAGGGAATAACTCTTTTACTCTTCCAAGGGCAAAAGAATCAGCTCCCCTAGGCTTTGTTGATAGAAATAAGGTTTGTCCCATTGTCCTGAACTGCTTGGGGATTCCTCCCTGGCAGTGGTCAGTGGAGAGGGCCTGTTTTCCCTGGAGGGGTGGAGGAGTAGCTGAAGCAAAGCTACTGTTAGACCCACTAAGATGTTCATATTCAAGGTGATAAAAGAGGGAGGAGAAGGTGGGGGAGGGGGAGGAAACACAGAGGTAGCTTTGGAGCTCACCCAGGGGATCCTCTTCTGAGCCAACCTTCAACCCAGCAATCCAAAGACAAGGCCTTTTACTTTGTTCAAGAAACCCTGGAGATTTGTGGTTTCTAGTATTCATGGTGCTGGGTGCCAACCCACATAGCCAATTCTGCACGCAACTGGTGCTGCAGACACATGACCCATATTTCTCACAAATCCCACTATTCAGTGGTCTTTCTAGTCTTCTAATTATACTGAGAAGAGAGTCTCTGGTGGGTAATAATCTCTCTTTGCTAGTACTTTGTAGCTGGGTCCCAAGCCGAGGGCTTTCCTCTCTCACAGCTTGAATGTGGTATTTTTATTTCGGAGCAAGTTGCTGCTAATGGGAAGAGGGAGTCTCTTGGCCTTCTGGGATGACGGTCAATGGGTTTACCTTCCTTTCTGACTGAACGGTGCATTTGGTTTGACGTGGCTGGACACACAGGGAGATACCTGCCCACCAGTCCCATCCAATGTGCCTTGTGTGGTCTGGCACTGTTGTTTATTTTTTCAAATTAGATACTCAAACTGTGTGTGTTGTGAAATCTTTAACTAAGTTCTATCCCAAGTACTTGGTGTTAAGGAATCTTGCAAAATGGAGAAAGTTCACCATTTCATAAGTTCAGTGACCAGTATAAAAAATAATAATAATAATCTCATTGGTCAATGATGTAAAGATTCCTTTTTAACCTATGCCTGTTTCGTGGGGTATACCTCTTGTTTATTTTGTGTCATGATTTTTTTATATGCGTGTTGTCTCCCCTGCTGGCTTGGAAACGCCAGAGAGGCAGGACTGGTGTCTCTTTGTTTTTGTGCACCTCCAAATTCTTTGTGTCATCATTTATGGAAACAAGGCAGACATATATACACGTGGGGTTGGGGTCTTAGTAGACCCTTGTCCTGAGTCTCCTGTGTCTTGGCCTTAGAATCTGGGAAACTCCAGCTAGGCCTACGAAGTGAGGAAACAGAACTGGATGCCCCCAAAAAACCTTTCCCTTCCTAAATCCTAACAACCAACCAGATCTTAACCCAGGAGGACCAGAGTTCCTTCAGTCTTTATCATACATTTTTCTCTCTACCTGTATCTCAAAAATAGATCATCTAATTTTCCCCAGTTTGATAGAAGATATTGATTTTACGTCTATAACACATCTGAAAGAATCCTGAATGAGAAGTTACTATAATAATAGAACTGTTAAGTGGTAAATTCCTTAGGGAGCAATTCTGCAGTCAGCCAGAATAGCTTAATTTATTTTTCTTTAAATTAAAAGACTTGCAAAAACTGAAGAAGAAGAGGGTCCCCCAAAAAGGTGAGCTGCATTGCTGTGTCTGCTGTCCCCGTGCCCAGATACGTGTGGCATGATGACAGATGCACGTGTCTGAGTCTGAGGTGGGAGGGTGCTCTCCTTCCCTCTTCTTGAGCATAGATGAGTAAAATCTGATTAATGTGAACCTCCAGGGAGGCAGAAAAGGAAGAGGTGGTAGGAAATTGACTTCCACTCTAGGACCTTTCACATTTCTGTGCTGGCTCTGAACGTCATTCATCCAATCATTTACTTGTTGACTGCCTGCTGTATACCAGATGTTCTGTGAAGTGCTAGCTTTTGCTAGTTGAACTGTGTGATCTTCACGCTGCGTCTTCCCCTTCCCTGAGTCCCTGGAGCTTTGAGTCCCTGGAAGCACTAAGTAGGTGTTCTTAAAGCAATTGACCTCCAAATGCTGTTTATTGTGTCCTATGGTCTCCTCCACCTGCTTCCAGGAAAAGAGCTTGCTAGGCCCAAAGAGCTAGTGCAATGCTATCTAAACACTGGCGCCTTGCCAAGGATATCTGGGTAACTCCGCACCCTTCGCAGCCTTAAAGAAACGTTCCTCTTATCCCCAGAAATAGGAAAATTTTCAGAAAATATTGCCATGAGTTTGTTACATTCCATGATTTCCCTCTTTTGCATTTTCAATCCATTCAGTAAATACTGATTTAGGAGTTCATTGATACATGCCCAGCACTATGCTCGACATAAGAGATGCAATATATGGTAAGCAAATGTATTCGTTTCCTATTGAATTTGTGACAAATGGCCATACCTTGGGACTCAAAACAACCCAAAATCATTCTGAGTTCTGGGGGTCCAAAGTACACAATCACTGGACTAAAATCAGGGTATTGGCAAGCCTCGTTCCTTCTGGAGGCTGGGGGTTGGGGGGATCTGCTTCCTGGATTTCCAGCTTTAGAGATCACCTGTATTCAATCCTTGCCTCATGGCTCCTTCCTCCGTCTTCAAAGCCAGGGACCTGGCATCGCCCAGTCTTTTTCTGTCTCTCTAGTCACATCACCTTCTGCATCTTTCAGCCTCTTCCCTACTTCTTATAAGGATCCTGTGATTATATTGTGCCCACCCAGATAATCCTGAATAATCTCCCCATCTCAAGATCCTTAACTTAATCACAGCTGCACAGTTTCTTTTGCCTAAAATAATATATTCACAGGTCTGGGAATTAGGATGTGGACATCTTCTGGGGGAGGGGCATCATTCAGCTGATTGCAACAAGGCACACGGCATTACACACTTTAGACCAGCCTAAGTTCTCCGTGCATAGTTGCATAGCAAGGGAAATGTGGGGTGAGTTTCTCATTTGTTTGCCTGTTTTTTTTTTTGTTTGTTTGTTTTTTTGATGCCTTATTTCAGTCACATAGTTTCAATGGAAATAAATTTGTAAAATAAAATATAGAGAAAATGTCTATTAAATTCAAATTGTGTCAAGGTAGCAAATAAACCTTTCTTGTCTAAAACTGTATTTCCTGCATAGAAAGTTAACTGCACCATGAAATGTTTTAAGGTATAAATCTAAATGGTTTCATTATCCCTATTTCAGGAAGAAAAGATTGGGATCTTTATTTGCAAAGGGAGGAAGTAAGAGCTTCTGTCCTTAGCCTTGAGAAACTTTGTTCAACAGTCTTTTTTTCAGCAGCGACTTTGATTGAAACATTCCAAATCCTGAGGAAGCTTTCACAGGAGAGGAAAAGAATCCACTTCCTCTTCTGAAGAATTAGTTACAGAGGTTGGAGATGTTAATTGTCCCTAACATTCTCTGTAGTTTTGATAATTCAAAAGTGAAAAGTGACACCCCAGGGTATCTGAAACATAAATCAGAACATTAGGCAAATAAAAGAACCAAGTTGGGGGAGGAAGAATTTGGCCATACTGCAAGAAGTTTATCAGAGTCAAAAGAATGAGACCCGATGGCTAAAGCTGGGCCTGAGAGGCAGATGGAAGGCTCTGAACTGAGTAAGCCACCAAAAGTGGTCGATGCAGTGACAAGTGCAGAGGCTTCAGAAGCGTCCCTGCATCACTGTGGGCGCAGCTTCCACCTCGGCCACCCAGGAGTAATTTGGCTGTGTGCAGGTTATGTATATTTGAGCTTGTCTGTAAAATGGGAATAATCATACTTAGTCAAATAACTATGATCATGTTGGTACAGGCATGTGCTTTCTTAGTGGCTGGCCAATCAGCGTGCATCAGTAATGACAGTCACCTGGTGGCAAGGGTGAGGGTGGAATGCTTATCTCAGCCCTGCCCTCATTCCCTGTTGCATCATGTCCCTTCTTCATCTGTGGCTGCCCATGACATTCACTTTGATCAAACAGAAGACACTGCTTTGTAAGGTACACTTCTGATTTGCTCCATGCCCTGAATGTGTTCACACACACGCACGTTATTCCACAGGATGACTCTGTTTCTATGGCTCATACATGGCAGCCAATTTTCTAAGCAAACTCAAGCACTATAACAAGGGTTTGAGCTTTCCCCAATCAGTTGAGATTTGTCTGCAGACTCATAGGTCATTCCCCCTAGCAAGCTAAAAAATTCACTTTCAAAGTGGTTCATAACCTGTAGAAACGAAAGCCCACAGTGTAACATCTCAGGTAAAAAATCCAATGTCACTCAGATCAGGCTTACTGGCTGAAGTCTGGTGATTATGAAGTGAACTCTGTTGTTGCAAACCCGTGTGAGCATCAAAGTCTGTCATCACTTTTATTGGCAGGTGCCATGGGCTCAGACAGCAAGAGGGCAGGATGGAGCAGTGCCACGGAGCTAGTCAGACAGAGAAACAATGGAGAGAAGAAGAGCAAGAGACAGCACAGAGCATTCTGATTTTCCTAAAAATGGACCTGTTTATGTAGTGGGCAGTAATTAAAACTTTCGGCCACATGGTTTGTGTTAAATGTTAAGTATTTCAAAATGGTTAAATGTGTTCTGTGCACTTGATGGGAATGTGGTTCTGTACACTAATTGAGAGGAGGGGATTTATTTTCTAGAAGGAAAATGAAAATGAAAAAATATAATATCACTTTTCTTTTTTTTTTTTTTTTTTTGAGACAGAGTCTCACTATGTTACCCTCGGTAGCGTGCCCTGGCATTATAGCTCACAGCAACCTCAGACTCTTGGGCTCAAGCAACCTCTTGCCTCAGCCTCCAGAGCAGCTGGGACTACAGGTGCTTACAACAGCTAGTTTTTCTATTTTTTTAGTAGAGACAGGATCTCTCTCACTCTTGCTCAGGCTGGCCTCAGACTCCTGAGCTCAAGCAATCCACCAACCTCAGCCTCCCAGAGCGCCAGGATTATAGGAGTGATCTGTCACGCCCAGCCTCCCATAGGAAATTTTAAGATTTAGCTTAGCTTTTCTAGAAGGTTTTGCATTTCACATATACAAATCATAGAATCGTGGATTTGAATTATAAGCAGGAACTTTGCCGTGGCCAGCCTAAACTTCATCTCTTTCTAGGATCTAGCACCCTGCATGCAGCACACATGCCCAAAACCCGTAACAAGGGGAATTCACTTCTTTGCATTTCTTTTTAAGGCAGTCCATTCTATTGTTGAGCCAATCTGGTTTTCAGAAAGTTCTGTGTCTACTAAGTAGAAAATCTGTCTCCTTACAATCTCTACCAATGGGTTCTACTTTCAATAAATTTTACAATTGGGAAAAGTGAAGCAACATTTGGTTAAGTCACTTGGGCATTATTTCATAGTTACTAAATGGCACAGCAAAGATTTAAATCCAGGTCTACCTCACTGCAAGACTCCTGCTCTTTGCATATGTCACCCAAGCTTTCCTGCTAAGGAAGAGAAAGGCAGCCTGGTGTCTAGCACAGGGAACAAGCTGTTAAGACATAACAAGAAATGAAGGCGGGGGTTGAGTTCAGAGGAGGGGAAGGGAGAATTGGTGAGGTGAGAGAGTGAGGTAAAAAGACAACCTGCTCTGGTCAGGGCTGCACTTTCCTTCCGCCTGGCCCGCTGTGGTATCTCCCTATAGCTCCCTTCCAGCTATTGACAGCTTTCCACCTGGTGACATGCTTAATGGCCCATGAAATTCTAGCCCTCAGGGCTCAAGCCTGATATTTATGGTTCCTCACATAAACCTAGAGTGGATTGTAAATTGATCTCGCAGAGATTTAGGTGACTAAAATGGTTGTTCAAAACTCTGAAAGGGTTAGTCGACTTTATGGACATGTTGTACCAACTTTTAAAAAGATTAGGGTCAGTAGAGGGTGCAGAAAACTGGGCTGTTTTGTGAGATCGCACCCAGAAGCCTCCCAGAGCAGAAGCCTTCTCGTGCCTGTCAGCATATTGGTGTCATGGGGCAAGGGAGACGTGGTGGAGGGATGTAGATTGCATTTGTGCCAGAGGATTGCTGTATATGTTGTGTTAACAAAATTTGTTGTATCATAACAGAGGAGGCATGAAGGTTTGCAAAGGCGCTCTAAAGGGAAGCTGTTCGGTGTAGACAGGAAACTATTTCTAAGTCCCGCAGTGTGGTCGGTGGATATGGACACAGCTGGGCATGGATGTGGTGGGCCATGTCTAAGTGGGAGTTCTGTACATGTTGGAGAAGTGTTCTCACTGGGACCTTCTCCAGAGTCAGGCAATGGGCAGTGTGCATGTGAGTTCAGGCACATCCATCCTTCAGCTTTGACACTTCTGAGAACAACAGCGTTCTCATCTCTTGCTTCTATGAGGTGAACTCGCACCACGTGCAGGGTGTGGCTTAAATGTCACCAGCAAGTTCCGACATGCAGATTTAAGAGAAAACATCTGTATATTTCTATGAAAAGATGGGGACTTAGGAGCATCAAGACAGTGGTAACGTTTCCTTTGCCTCATCTCATATCCACTTCCCAATCAAAACGCATTAGTAATCTCTGAAAATTTCTCTCTCTTCCCACTGATAATCCTATGGGTTCTGTAGGAAGGATGAAGTCAGGAAGTGGTGTGGCAGGTTGGAAAGAACTCAGGCATTCCAAGTAGGAAGACCCAGCTTTGAAACTTGGCTTTTCTATGTGCATTTGATGTATACCTTTGATCTTGCTTTTGAATCTGCGTCTCAATATCTAATCGATCAAATGGGGATTAATAATACCAACTGAAACATTGTTATCAGGCTGAATGACATTAAGAGTTGGAATGTAAGTAGGATTATAAAATGAGAATGTTGTTTGCAAGGGGGTGGCATAGTTCCTCCTTTATTTTGAAAGATAATTTGCTTGAAAATTCAGCTATATGCCAAATCCTGCTCCTTAGGGATTAAAAGAAAATTGCGAAGTCCTTCTGAGTAGAAATCTTTACTAGTGATCTACAAATTGGCTACCTCTTCTCCTTTTTTTTTGAGTCTGAATCTCACTCTGTTGCCCAATCTAGAGTGCCATGGTGTCATACCTCACAGCTACCTCAAACTCCTGGGCTCAAGTAATCTTCTTGCCCTGGTATCCCAAGGAGCTGCGACTACAGGTACTCGCTACAAAGCCCAGCTATTTTTAGAGATGGGGTCTCACTCTGGCTCAGGCTGGTCCCACTGAGCTCAAAGGATCCTCTGGCCTCCTCAGCCTCCCAGTGTGCTAGAATTAGAAGCATGAGCCACTGAGGGCCGCTTCTCCTGATTTCATCTTCCAGAAGACACATTCTTCCCGTAGGATGGTCACGCTATGAGAAAACCTTCTCACGCTTGTCTGTAGAATTTCTCTCCCCAGTTTTTGAGATACCCTTATGTCAAAGGCAAAGCAGGGATTTGAGCAGTGTTTGGAAACAAATTCCAATCTAAATGCATTCACCTCCCCCAAGCTGAGTAGGGGATTTTCAGGACACCTTTTCTGAAGCTACTTGTGCCTAACCTGAAGTTGGAATGCCCTCCTGAGGTCGATGTATAAAAGCCAGCAGCATAAATAGGAAGTGAGGCTGAAGTCACCATAAATGTTCTTGAACAACTTCAATAGGGAAGGACTGTTTGATCCTCTCTTAAGCTTCCTGAACCCGAGCTGAATATTTGTTTGTTTTGTGGTAGCTTAACTCTTTTTCAGGCTTTTTAGTGCATAGCTGTTGGTTTCTCTGTTTAAAAAGAAAACGCTTTTTCTCAGTAATGATGTTTGCATTCTAAACTGGGTGATACCCACTTCTAAAGGCCATTTCATCATAAAGATAAAGTTCTGCTAACTCTTATGACCCAAAAGATAAAGGATGTGGCCAGTTACCATGACTCGTGCTTACCTCCTGAAGTGTGTCACTTGGGGCACATACCTAAGAATGTGTGAACAGAAAGTTTCTAGATTTATTTTTACATTGGAGATTTAATCTCAAAGGGTTTGGGGGGTGGTGCGGGAGGAGAGGTGTCAACGTCAGTGACTGTGCAAAAATGACAAAACGGAATTTTGAGCTTTCAGTTGCCAAAGATGCAAAGGCCAAGGTAAGGTGAGTTTGCTATTCTACAGCTTTTTGAGGGGGCTATTGGGCTATTAGCGCTACTGTGGATGACTTCAATCACCATGGAAGCCCAGTGTTTACCCGGCTCCATGGAGGCGCAATCCACAGTAAGACGTACGCCCAAGAACAACACAGGGAGAGGATGCCCAGCGGCAAGAGAAGGGGCTGCAGGCAGGAGCGATCAGATCTTTTGCACGAGATAGCAATGGAGGTGAGCCCTTTCTCTTGGCCTCCTTTCTGCTAGATGTGTATCAACACCATAAAACCAGCATATGATGTTCGGCTGATTGGCAACTCCTAAAACAGAATGTTCTGAAGTTGGAAGAGCTCAGAACCGGCATGTCAGGGCTTAGGTGCTTGGCACAGTTTTCAGATATACATAGAGTGTATTTTTTCTATGCCTTGTCTCCAAAGTGCTACTGTCCCTAAGTTTCTGTTTATCTCAAAGCCCCACAAGGTGAGGGAAACAGCCCTTCAGGCTAAGACAGCAATGGCTGGCTCTCTTCCCTGCACCACGGGTCAGAAGCAACAATCTTATATGCCATGTATTGCTTTTTTTTTTTTTTTTTCCTGGAAGCAACTGGAAACCAAATTAGTGACACTTAAGTCCTTCACCTGCTACATGACTGCAGCCAGTGTGTGTGAGTCAGTGTGGTACCAAGAAAGGCCCTCATCTGAACAGCCGCAAGAGTTATGGGTTCTGGCTTGGAGGGAGAATGTTATACTATGTTCAGAGTCATGGCAACTTGAACTTGGCAGCCGTTTCTGCTTCTGAGATTACAGTGCCGCATAGCCAAAAGCACCTGTGAGGAGAGTTGACCTCAAAGTGGGATGCAGATTGAGAAATCTCTTTTATTTTATTCATAGCCTACAATTCATATGAACTCCTTTAACATCTGGATGGCTGAGTAGCAGTTTAAGTGTTGGAATTACCTGGCCTTATTTTTCCATTCTCCGTACATTCATCTGAAAGCTTCCCTCTCCCCCATGAAAAGAAGAGAGATGCTTAGAATTAAAAAGATATTTCCATGGTGTCTCTTGTTTCTGTTTTCAAAGGATATGTATAAAATTAACCCTATTAGAAACTGAGAACCCTCTGTGCAGTATAATAATAAGTTGTCTTTGTAAAAAGGCTGGTTTTCAGAGGATTGTTAAGATCAGATTTCAAGATAGACATGTTTTAATATATTTGCACTACTTTAAACACGCTACATTTGCTTTCATGTGTTGTGATCAGCTAGCTTCTGTGTTTAATCTGTAGCGTGTGGCAATTTCTATAGTAGAGCTTCTATAGAAAATTTTATCCTAGACTAGGCACAGTGGCTCATGCCTGTAATCTTAGCACTCTGGGAGGCTGAGGTGGGAGGATCCCTTGAGTTCAGTAGTTCAAGACCAGCCTGAGAAAGAGCAAGACCTCCTCCCCAATCTCTACAAAAAAATAGAAAAAAAATCAGCCAGGCATTGTGCTTGGCACCTGTAGTTCCAGCTACTTGAGAGGCTGAGGCAGGAGGATGACTTGACCTAGGAGTTTGAGGTTGCTATGCACTAGGCTGACACCACAGCACTCTAACCCAGTCAATAGCGAGCACAAGGCTCAAAAAAATAAAATAATAATAATAATAATAATAATAATAATAAAAGAAAGAAAGAAAGAAAAAGAAAAGAAAAAAGAAAAGTTTTACCCTGGGTATGTAAAAGACCTGCTATAGCCCTTCAGTTAAAAAAAAAAGTACATTTTCTATTAGCCATAGAAGATTCCAAGAAAGTGATCTGCAAGTACCCACAGTTACAGTTCCAAAATTATTTTTGCATTTTTTTTAAAATGATTGTTTAAAGGAATTTGAGAAATAGTACTAACAATGATCCAATATTGGTGTAATTAGTGTACTCATCACATTCAACTAAAAGCAACCATTAACATGTTTGTACATAAAGTAGTATGTGGTTCATTGCGTATTGAATTTTCCATTTATCCGCTTCTTCTTCAGGGTTGTATTTGGAAGGCACCTCCACGTTCACTTGCATGCAGATGAGACACTGTCATGCTTTCTCAAGGGGGTTCTCTCCTGCGCTCCCTCAGTCTGCCTTGAGTTAGCCCATCGAAGTCAGCATTTCAGCCTCCCCTTTGGCCTGTGTTTTCCATCCTCCTTATATAAGCCCCACACCTTTCCACAGCCACCTGGCCTGATGGCCTGTCATAGCTGTCTCACTCTGCCTCCTCCTCACCTGATCCTGTCTGACCCAACTGCCTCTGGTGTGTGATCCCACGGATTCTGAAGACAGCTGCAGCAGGCTGATTTCTAAGGTACAGAAGAGGCTCTATTTAAATAATGGGCTTCCTCTCTCAGCAATAAACATGTCACACAGTACTTTTAAGTACCTTCTGGGTATAAGGCATTGGGTTCTTTTCTCTCTCGGAACAAGTTTTGGCCCTTAAATATCCCTAGTATGGGAACAGCCTCTGGGATTGAAAGAAAAAAATATATAGTAGCAATCACAAGGTTTTCTAAAGCAGTAACTCAATCCATTACTGTGGTTTGTTTTTCTGTCTCTCACCTTGTCACTCTTGCCTCAGGACTAGTTGTCCTTTTGCTCAATCCGTTCAGCAAACAATTAACAGCAAAGCTGGACGCTCTGGCAGTGATCGAAACTCTGACTGAATCTGCCAAGGTCTTCCAAGCACTTAAAAAAAGTCAGGGATCTGCCACTCCAGGCAGATTTGGGGTGTCTCCTGTACAGAGCTTTACAAGGCCCTGGTCTTTTCTGGCTCAGGGGACCACCCCAGGGGATCACTCATAATCTCCCATGCCACCCACCAACCTTGTGTCTGAGTGTGATTTGAGGGTGTAGGGGTTGAGGGAAAAACTTAAACCATAGCCCCATAGCTAAGCATAAAGGAGCCATAGACTGAGTCCTTGTAGTCAAGGAAACTGAGGCCTGGAATTATAAGCCAGACACAGAAAGTTAGCAGCAAGGGCCACAGAATGTACTAGAACACAAGCAATAACTACACAATCCGTTTCCCAGTCAATGCCAAGTGAATCATTCTGGAATGAGAGTAGGTAGTTACATTTCTTGCTAGACTCTTCCTCCAGGTCACCAACACTTCCTGCCACAGGTTACTGAGCCCAGATATAAACACGGGAAATTTACGCGTATGCAGCACTTTGTATTTTCTGCCTCTTTCTCAGTCCTTAATTAAGCTCCGCGGCCTCCCTGTGAAGCTGGTCATTACCACGGGGTGAGGAAACGAAGCCCACAGGAGCTATGTGACTTGTCCGAGCCTACAAGCCAGACAGGCCGGGCAGGGTGAGACTTTCCAGTTTGTGATGCCCACGCCCATGTGCAATCAGCCTCGTCATGCTGGGTCTTGGCACGGGGAGTAAATAAACAAACAGTGATTACATTGCTTTTACTTCTAGAGAGCAATGGGTTCTTATTCAAACTAGGAGCAAGGAGCAAAACAAAAGGCAACTGGTAACAAAATTACTGGGGCAGATGGGTGCCACTGTTTGGGGGGCGTGGTGGTCTTGCTCACTGCTGCTCCGTGTCTGCTTTTAAGTTTCCCCTTATTGCTCACATACCCAGGTGTTTGTCCAGCAAAGGTGACGTGTGTCTCACGAGGCACTGGGAATTCAAAACTGATACCTTGAGGTCTGCCTGGTTGGATTCAGGTTCAAGACCATGTGATCTCGGGTAATATGTGCTGTAACAGACATATTATAGAAATATAGACGTTTGGAAGAGGAACATTACCCTTCCTGAGGGGATTGAGGAAGGCTTCCTAGATCAGATGACATGTAAATAGAATCTAAAAGGATGAGTAGGAGTTTGTTAGTTGGAAACAAGGGGAAAGAGCATTGGGCAGCTATGAGGTTTGATAAATTCCGACTTCAGTCTCCACCCCCATATTTGAGTTATAACCTACAGTGTAGAGCTTCGAAGCAGGCTCGGCTTTCATGTCTGGTATCAAACAAGCTCCCTCTGTCCTTTGAGATGTTTCTCAAGGTACTTTTTCCATGTTAAATGGGAGCGATTATCTTACCAGGTTTTCTGAGAATTCCTAGGTTTAAGGCTACAGGTGAGGCCCTGAAGCTGTGCTTTCATGCCCACCTATGGAACTTAATCTCTGCTTTTCACTGATTTTTTTCAGTTTATTGAATGTCTTTTATATTTACAGGCGTGTGTGTGTGTGTTAGATACAGGGTGCCCATAAAGTTCATGTGCCAATCGAAAATAGTTGTGAATTTTAAATTACACATGAGTTTTTGGACACCCTGTATATACACCCATACATACACACACACACAAATATACAGAGGGCATCAAAAAATGTATACGCATTTTAAGAAAGAAAAAAACTATATTATTTCTGTGTGTAATACTCAAGTCACATTTGACTTCTACAATTACAAGAGGTGCTTGATGTGACTTGTATTCCTCTTTTATCATCCATATATATTTATTATTACAATTTTAATACAGGTTTTTCCTTCCTTAATGTGTGCATACTTTTTTGGCGCTCTTCGTATATACGTATATATTTATATGTGTGTGAAATCAGTCCCTTAATTAAAAACTGAACATTTGGTTAGGGGTAAGGAGAAGGGGATGCATAGCAGACATGTTAGACAGCATCTAACAGTGACCGGAGAGGCTTTGTTGTTAGGGTCTTCCGGGGGCTGAACCCACACAGATGTTGTCACCATCGCCGCTGTGCCGCGTGCCCGTCTGTCATTCTCCTCCATGGTCCCCACTCTCCTCCCACTCTGAGATTCCTGGTGGTTTCTCTTCTCCCCACCCCCGCCCCATTCTCCTCCTCCCTCACCCTGATTCTGCTCAGCTTAGTTGTCTCTTGCTACTTGCAACCCCTGTCCCCAAGGTCACAGCTTATCATGGAACTTTCCTAAGCCAAGGCAGGTCCTTCTCTAAGAGAAATTTTGGAATTACAGTGACTTTAATTTCCATTTGCCTGTCTCTGACTCACTGTATCTCCGCACAAGCATAATTCCTGGCAATAAGTAGGAAATCAATATTATTTGTTCTGTGGATTAATTAATCAATTAAATAGTCCTGAAAAAAGCACTGCCTTCTCCTGTTGTTTTACTATACTACAACTCTGGCCTTGGGTGCTGGATAAAAGAAGGCTTAGCCTCCTTAATAAGACAGAGCCCACCACTGCATGGTGAGAACCCCCCACATCACTGAAGCCAGGCTGCCTCAATACAGACTCCGAAAGTCAAGTTCATTAAACCAAGTGGCTGTCTGCTTAGGCCTACATAAAGCATCCAGCATGGAGGGACACACAGCAGCTACCCAACATGGTGTGCCTCCTCCAAAGGAGGAAGAAGGAAGCATGGGACGTGAAGGGCACCACCATTATCATTTCAATTTCTCTTAAAAAGAGCTCCAGTAGATTGGTCTAAATATAAACAGTCGTGAAGTTTGGGGAATAAGAATGCGCATTACCAAGTCTCTACATTTTTATATGTTTCATATCTTGTCATTTAAAAAAGATTCCATAATTGTAAAAGAAAAAAAACTCCCTTATCAAAGAAGCCTATTGAAAATGAAGCTGCTGTAATGCTAAGGAAGAGATGTTTCAAAATATCACGCTCTTCCAAGAAGAGAAGTATCTGGGGGCCCCCAGCCCCCCAAAATGGGAGATGGCTCTCCATGGATGTTATCAGCGTGAAGCAAAAACCTCATGTTTCACAAGAAGTCTTTGTTGCTTGAGTTCTTTGAGGTCTCTGCGTCTCCCCACTGTTATGTGTTTAAATCATTAAAGGCCTGCGTGGAAGGCCCACATACCTGCCTGCAGAACTGTTCCCTAGCCAGTCCCAATTCTTAAAGCTTGGTGGAACAGCCCTCTCTCTTCCCCTTATCCTTCCTATTCAAAGAACGTTCGTTACAAAGAGCTTTAAGGAATTTTCTCAAACTCGTCCCCTCCTCAAGTCTTTTTCAAGGCAACATGGAAATGGTATTGCGAAATGAATCATTTATTTAAAAATCCCAGTGGCTTCTCCGTTCTATTCTAGTGACTTCCTGGGAAGGTGAGAGAAAGGTGCAGACATTCCTGAAGCCACTTTGGTTACTAATAAGTCTCAGAGAAGCCCCAGTCACGAGGTTCTGTACCAGTTGCCACACACACAGTGTCCTGAACCTTCCTTCTCAGT
Organism: Loris lydekkerianus; assembly: GCA_963574355.1. NCBI lineage: Eukaryota > Metazoa > Chordata > Mammalia > Primates > Lorisidae > Loris > Loris lydekkerianus. The sequence goes on along the minus strand of CAUYPK010002124.1, from coordinate 151,993 downwards.
TTTTTATTTATTTTTTCCCATTCTAGAACAGCCAGCAAATGATTTCACACCTTTTTGTTTAGCTGCTAAAAGCAACACAATAACTCCCCTCAGGGCTGCCTCTGTGGGTTCCAAAAATAAAATGGGCTCATTTTCATGCTAAGCATTCAAAGGCTCACAGGACTTCTAATGAAAGGCAAAGGAAGGAAAGAAGGAGAAAAGAGAGATGAGGGGGTGCCAGAGAGAAGGGTCAGTTTTGGCTTAGAGTTACCGACTAACCTTTCTAGAAGTGAAGTGATGGATAGGAAATAACCTTAATAAGACAGGTTGCAGACTGAAAGGAGATCTCATGCAATTCTTAAATTTTGCAGCTGTATCTTCTATTCCTAAACCCAGGGTTATTCTTGGAACACAAACTACTGTTCACCAAGAAGAGTAGTAGCCTACTTTACCCTTCCAGATCAGAAATCACTTGAACAGGAAATAGCCAGTGACTTGCTTCCAAGTCAGTACGTAAATCCACGGACCTCTCGGATTCTAGGTTAACTTTCAAAATTCAGAGTTTTCTGGGCCAAAGTCATTAGCAATATTCCACACATTCCATAGTGGAAAGAACCCGATGCTATGCAAAGCCCACAGTATCAGGCACTGCTAGCCAGCCTGGAATGCGGGAGAGGATTTGGGGGAGAACTTGCCAGAAGGGTGCCGCTGCCCACCTGCAACAAGGGGACCCCTTGTAGGAAGGACATTGCTGACTAGTGCTTTGCCTGCCCAAAATTCAAGCTTCCAGAGATGGCACCTGCTCATTATATTTCTAAGCATGGCTTTAATTAGGTACAAGGCCAGACTGCTGGAAAGTCCCTTCATGTGCTGAGCCAAACTGTTGCCTTTGAGTGAGCGGCTACTCAACAGTTCTAGATCTGGCCCATGTGTTACAGGACAAATGCTAAGAAAATGCCGTGAAAGCTATGTTAACCAGTTTGATGAAAATATTTCAAATTGTATATAAAACCAGCACATTGTACCCCATGATTGCATTAATGTACACAGCTATGATTTAATTTAAAAAAAAAAAAAAAGGATCCAGTCACCTGTCACTGTCCGCCAATATGCAGAGACAGGGATAGATCCACCAAACTTTATTTGTCAGAAGGCTGGGATTCAAGAGAACATTGAGAGGAGCCTCTTCAAGACTGTTCTGTTTTTCCATTTCCAAAATCCAGTCTTATACATAAAAGTTAAAAGCAAGAACCATACTAACCCTTATCTTAAACAACAGTAATCTCCATAGCCCATGAACCTATAATAAACCATCATTGACATAACCTGGCATCCAAAACATTTCTGATTCAAAAGTTAAGCTCCTAAGTCAATAGTCCTGAACTACTCAAGATAGACACTTTAAGGTTAAAGCTGAGTTTACAAAACAACCAGAATGGGAGGTAAAGGTCACTTAGGACCTAAACGGACCAGACCAGCTGTGTCCTGGTGGCCCTGGCTCCATCTTCTTCTCACCACATCCCCTCTCACGCGGAACAGCACAAAATCTGTCTTTTCAAGAGAAGCTTTCCAACACTTGACCACATCCCCACCATCTCCTCCCCTTTAAGGCAGGCATTCCCATTTTCCTCTATTTTTTCTTCTAACATGGTTTCCAGTTCTTTCTCTGGGCTGTGATCCACTTTGCAGTGCTGCTCTTAAAGCGCAGCCCCAGGAGTGGTCTCACGTGTGCAGAGCACAGCAGCCCCCTCAACTCCCCGAGCCGAGAACACAGCGCTCACACGGCCTCAGCTCACCTGAGCCGTTTCTTTTAGTGGATGTGTTATATCGTGGGGTCACTTTCCTTTTCAAGATCTGTGAAGAAAGGGCACGCTAAGCAAGCTCTAAATAGGATTTGCTCCCAGAATCTAACTGTGCTAAAAGGAACAAAATTTTTAAATGGTTTAGAAGGGTGCCTTTAGATGCAAATATTCAACACCCAAGTTACAAGTCCCTCTTATTATTATTTTTTTTATTATTATTAAAGCAGATACCTGAAAGCCTGCTATTTGGTAAACTTAATAAGAATTACTCTATGTTGAGTATTTGAAAAGTTTCTAACTGTATTTTGTTCTAATTATTCTGAGAGCTGGTCTTTCTGTTCAAGGAATCCTAGATTCTTTAGAAATGGAAAGGGCACAGAAAGACTTTCAAATCCAGTCACCAGCGTTCAGGAAAATGTCATTACCCCATTTTACATATTTATTAAGAATCCACCAAAAACATTCATACCCTCATAATACTTGGAAATTTAAAAAAAAAAAAAGAATATTCAACAAATACTGCCGAGTACCTCCTGCATGCCAGGGTTATTGAGGAATGAAAAACATAGTCCTCTTTTGTCATGAAGCTTATATTTTCATGGGGGGGAAAGAAAAGGAACAGATAAGCAATATTAACTAAGTTGTATGTAGTAATGTATGCTATGAAGACCATAAACTAGGGCTGTGATAGGGAGTAACTAGATCAGTAAGACAATTTTAGGGAGAAACATTTGATCTCATTATTGAAAAGGTTTCAACCACAAGAGAATCTGGAAGCAAGTTCTTCCAAGCCATGAAAATAGCAAATAAAAAGGCCCTGAGGTAGGCACCTGTGACTCAGTGAGTAGGGTGCTGGCCTCATATACCGAGGGTGGCGGGTTCAAACCAGGCCCCGGCCAAACTGCAACCAAAAAATAGCAGGGCATTGTGGTGGGTGCCCATGGTCGCTGCTTCTCAGGAGGCTGAGGCAAGAGAAGTGCCTAAGCCCAAGAGCTGGAGGTTGCTGTGAGCTGTGACGCCACAGCACTCTACCGAGGGTAACAAAATGAGACTCTGTGTCAAAAAAAAAAAAAAAAAAAAGGCCCTGAGGTAGATGGTGTGTTTTGGGAACAGAAAAAGGCCAGTACACCTGGAGAAAAAAAAAAAAAAAAGATAAATATTAAAAACAAGTAATAGTAGATGTAAAAATGCAGGCAGGGGTTAAATCTTGTGGGGCCTTGGAGGCTGTGGGGAGGAGTTTAGATTTTACTCTGTTTAGCAATTGGAGGATTTTAGACAGGGTGGGGCATGGTTTGACTTACTTTTTTTTTTTTTTTGAGATAGGGTCTCACCCTGTTGACTGGGCTGGAGTGTAGTGATGTGATCATAATTTACTGCAATTTCAATTTCCTGGGCTTAACCGATCCTCCTGTCTCGGCCTCCAATATGCTAGGATTACAGCCATGAGCCATGGCACCTGGTGTGATTTACATTTTTTAAGATGTCCTTGATGCCTATTTTATGGGGACAAATTGTACAGCATTGAAAAATGGAAAGAAGGAAAACAATAATATATTTTATGGTCTGGGCAAGAGATGACAGTGGCTTGGACTATCATGGTAGCAATCGAAATAGAAGTGGATAAATTCTGGACATATTCTGGAGGTAGAACCAATAGGACTTACTAAGAGAGAAAGAACTAGCAGGCTTAAATGACTTGCCTAAAAGGAGAGAAAGGGACGGCAGCAACAGATATTGGTACTCAGTCAAACCATGTACTTTAATCTTAGTATTAATCCTAATACTATAGTATGGGAAATATATTTTTTTTCTTGAGACAGAGTCTCACTTTGTCACCCTCTATAGAGTGCCATAGCATTACAGCTCACAGCAACCTCAAACTCTTGGGCTCAAGCAATCCTCTTGGATTGCATCTTGGGACCCACTCTCCCAAGTAGCTGGGACTGTAGCCACCCACCGCAACGCCTGTTTCTTTTAGAGATAGAGTCTCACTCTTTTAGAGATAGAGTCTCACTCTTGTTTCTTTTAGAGATAGAGTCTCACTCTTGCTTAGGCTGATCTTGAACTTGTGAGCCCAAGAAATGCTCTCACTTCAGCCTCCCAGAGTGCTAGGATTACTGGCATGAGCCCCCGTGCCCGGCCTGGGAAATATTATTTTACCTACATTTCATGTTTAAGGACCCTCAGGATCAGTGATGTTAAGTAATGAAGGTCAAATCAAACTTGGGGTAAGTGATAAAGCTGGGATGAGAACCAAGCCTATTGACTCTGTATCTCTGGCCTCCTTCTCTACTATTGTTTTTCCAAAGTGGAGGTAGAGAAAAAAGAGGTAGAGCCTAGGCTCGGGCTCCTTCTCTGAATCCTTTTTTCCAAGTTATAGATGCTCAATTAAATGGCAAGCAAATACCATCATACTGTAGAAGGAAGAATCCTTTCTCTCATGACCCTTCCCCACCTTCCCTCTCATCCTCACAAGCCTTGAATCAGGATCAGCTGAGCTCCATGCACTTTTAACTACCAGAGATGGGAGCCCCAGCACCCAGCTCCCTTCCTGAGAAGCTGTAGCTTAAAATCACTTGTGCAATTGGATGACAACGTTTCTATATTTAGCAGAAAAACTGGTGGCAAGGATCTGTCCAGCTCAACGTTTTTTTTTTGTTTGTTTGTTTGTTTGTTTGTTTGTTTATCATTTCAATGTTTAAAACCTCACAATCTCCTGAAAGGGACATTGGCCTTGACAGGGTCAGAGTGGAAGGAAATTTCCCCCATCTCACGGGGCTGTCCCGCAGAAGCCTTATTCCAAAGTTTCCTGTGTGTCCGTTGTCCAGCGAGACTTGACACACTGAATGCTCCTCCCAACCCTCACTTCTACACCCCTGACATGAAATGAAGCTGGTCCTGTGGATGCTTGGGTGGCTTTTAAGTGTTATTCTAAGAAAGGAAAATAAGCATGAAAGATTTGAGGGGGAAATGGACTATTACTTAATTGTTTATGCCTTTAATTGACATGCACAGCACTCGGTTTTTATTTCTTTTCAATGTGGCATGAAAAGAAGCACAAAGGGCTGCTGATGGCTTGAAAACAAAGGTGAACTTGCCTGGCTGGGGGAAGGGTGGCAAAATTGCCACTGATTCTCTCAAGTGCTTACTATAACAAAATCATTGCCACGGAGGGTGCTCATCACTTATACTTAAAGTGACTAATTCGAGAATGAGACACAGTTTAGTTTTTCTCCAGCCAGACTAAACCTGATATAGTATATTGTCCGTGACTCTGACCCTCATCACCGTTGGCCAACCGGAGAGAATTATCTACTAATGAAAAACATAACAATTACGAAGAGCTAGGAAAAGAGGAAGGGAGAGACCATTAGTGAAAAATGGGAGTCTTTAAGACAGTAAAATAGTGCCAGTCGTATCACAAAAAAGGGAATTTACAGGGGGATAAAATCATTTACACTGAGTACTTATAACCCTCTACTTTTTAACATGCAAGATGTATCAATCTTTGGTTGTCAAGGGAAAAAAGCCATTGCAAACGAATTTTTTTATTAGCTTTGGAAACAGCGATTTTAAGAGAGTTTTTTCATACCTTCTTCCAGTCCCCAACCTCATTTTGGGTTAAATCTTATCCAGAGGAAAAGCACTTGGATTGGAAATGTCCTGTCTCATTTTCACAAAATCTCTTCTAATGAGATGAGTTTTAGTGTTGCTATGTCTAGTAAGGTAAGAGGTGAAGAAATAGAAAATTTATTTTTTGTAACACAGCACTTTTTGGAACTAAGGCTTCCAAAATCCTATAGGCCGGGAGCTAATTAACAGACCATTATTAAGAGAGGGAAAAAAAAATCCTTTTATGCAATTTGGGGAAAAAAAAAGTGGAAACACAATTAAATAAAAACCCATTAAAGAAAAAATTCATCTCTCACCCTCCCTCTCACACATAGCCATTGTTAATAAGGCTTAAGAACAAAACAGAATTATTTGGCACCCACTTTGTGGAACCTAACAGGACTATGGTAATTCAGTCTTTCTCTCATTTTTTTTATTTTTTGACAGTTTCTGGCAATTTTCTACAGATAAATGGGTTGATATCTTTACTAGTGGCCTAGAAGTCCGAGCAGGGATGATCTTTTAACATGACATGTGTCAATCTCCTCACTAGAAATTTTCTTTTCTTAAGATGAACGGAAAGATACCTAATTCTTCTTCTTCTTTATATTACTGTTCCTCCAAATAATAAGAAACCGAGAAAGTCCTTTCTAATTTTCGGTCATAGCCTGAACCCCACCCTTCATAGACATAGCAGCTAACATTGTGTCATTTTCACCTAAGACCTAAAGCTTTAAAGGCAAAGCATCTCTTTCTCTAATAATTTTAGACAGCTTTCTAGTATGTCATGTTGGCAACCTTTTAAGTTGAAAGGAACCAGTATAAGAATAGCTAAAAGAACTTCTTTTAAAATATAAAAAAAAGAAAAAGAAAAGGACTGGGCCGCAGAAACTACTGATAAGCCAATAGGAAAAGAGATCGGTAGACCACTGAAGGAAAATCCCAGCACATCATCTCATATGTGAAAGAAGAAGAATCATGCATGTGTATAAACAATACATACAGAAGCTGTGGGGGCCAACTGGTCAACACGTGGTGCTGTGATAATTTTTTGTTTGTCGGGGACCAATAAATTTGTTCCCCTGCCATGTAACAAATTAAGTGCTAGGTAAATTAACGAAACAATTTATCTAGATAGGTGCAGATTTTCTATAAAGCAGTAGTGGAACTCACAGCGTAAAACATCAGTAATCAGAATATAGAGCAATGTCGATTTTTCTATATGTCAAAGACTATCATAAACAGAATCAGAGGACAAAAGCAAACTGGTGAGACGTACTTTTTCAAAAATGAAGGCTCAAAGTTAACAACCTTATTGTATAAAGTGTCACTATAAATCAACGAAGAAAATAGACAAAAGTCACGAACAATTGTTGAAAGAGAAAATAAAAACAGCTAATGAGCCTATAAACAATTTTCAGCCTCACCAGTAAATACAAAGTTAAATATCAGGGGCCTAACAAAATAACATGATGTTTAAATGACATTAATTAATGTCATTAGGGCTTCAGGAAGACATTGATATACTGTGTTAATGTACAGTTAGAGAATTTCCTGGTGATGTGTACTGAAATTCTGAAAAATTCTGATTCTCTTTGATCCAGTAATTCTACTGCCAGTAGCTTATTCTCAGAAAATAATTGAAACGCTAAGATTTATGCACACTAACAACATGTATATTTAAGTATATTTAAGTATTATGTATAATAGTTAAAATTGTAAGCACTCTAAATGGCCAAATTAGGAAAATTCTTAATAATTCTTAATAAATTAGAGTTATGATAGAAAATTATAAAAATTATACTGTTATTAAAATAATAAAAGAATTAATAAACACATGAGAAAAAATTTTTGATTGAATAAAAAATAATACGTGAAGTTTCAGGTACAGAATGATCTTAGTCAAGTGAAGATTTTATAAAAAGCATAGGAAAAAATAGAAAGAAAAAAAAATAACTGGAAGGCACCCTTCCCAGATGTTAATGGTGGCTGCATTTGGCTAATAAGATAATCTGATCTGGTAATATTCTGCATACTTCCTCTAACTTCTTTCTAAATTCCAAACTTTCTGCCATGTCTCCATGTCTTATTTTTAGAAAACCTTTTAAAAAGAAAGAAAAATCAAACTGCTACCATAATATAAGGAACCAATGGGAGGCATCATTTCCCTTCCGCCATCTTTGATGGTGTTCTGCTTGAGAGGAGGGATAACCAACACTTCTAAGCCCGGAGAGGTACTGCTACCTGCTCTCAATCAGTTGACTCCAGAGGTTATTTCACCCTTCCTCAGGGGGTAGTTTCCCTTTTAATTCTTCCTTTTTCCCCAAATTCAATCAAGTAAAAGCCCAGAGGAATATAAGTATCCTACCCCTATACCTTTCCCAGGTGTCGAGTTGGGATTGTTTTCACCTATCTTTCTACACCTGCAAAGATAGACACAAGGGAAGAACATAGATTTCCTGTCCAGGAAAGGGAAGGAACAGTCTCTGTAAGCACCTGGGTGAGCTTCTCTAGCTCTCATTCTTGGAGAGCTAACTTTGCCAGATATGCATAGAACATATTTCCTTAAGGAGTTCATGTGAGAGTCAGAGGCAATATTTTACCTAGAGAAAGGCTTTGGTGTTGTAAAATGGTAGGTAACTCTTACAGTGACAGACTCCAGAACTACTGCCATGACCACAGCCACAGAGAGAACCCCATCTGAGAATAAAAGAACTGAATATTCAATCAATCGTACCTGGAGTTGATTGGGCAGAGGGCAGAAGAGAAACAGACTGAGGATATTTCTCACTCTTCCAAGACCACAGTGCAGTATATTTTTTAGCTGAAATTAAAAGCAAAATGCAGAGTGTACTTTGTCCAAATCATTTACCCTAACAGCTTTAAGAATGTTTCTGTTTTTTAAGGAAATGAAGGATCTAAGTCTCTGATTCATTTCTGTAATACCACATAGTATCCTTGGATGAAACCTCTGACCAAGAAGACTTGAATGCTTTTCAAAAAGACTTTTTTTAAAAAAATAATTTATTTCTTTTTGAGACAGAGTCTCACTTTGTCACCTTTGGTAGAGTGCCACAGCAACATAGCTCACAGCAAACTCAGTCTCTTGGGCTCAAGAGATCCTCTTGCCCTAGCCTCCCGAGTAGCTGGGACTACAGGTGCCGGCCATACCACCCAGCTAGTTTTTCTATTTTTAGTAGAGATGGGCTCTTGCTCTTGCTTAGGCTGGTCTCGAACTCCTGAGCTCAGGCAAACCACCCACCTTGGCCTCCCAGAGTGCTGGATTATAGGTGTGAGCCACGGAGCCCAGCCAGAAATACCTTTTAATATACAGTAAAACCTCCATACTTGACCACCGCTCTACCTTGACTACCTCCTTAAGTTGACCTAATTTTCACAGACCACAGGTATACCACGTGTACTTACCAGTGCAACAGGCTTAGTTCCTTAGGTTGACCACCTCTGTATGTCAACCAGTTTGTTTGCGTCCCTTTGGTGGTCAACTTACAGAGGTTCTTCTGCATTCTTTCCCTTTAAATCTCACAGTTCCATTCTGCTCGCCCAAAGCATATGTTAACTCAGCAGAGGCAAATGCAATTAAAATCTCAAGTTCACAGATTATAAATACATGTAGCTAGAAACACCTTGATAAAGACAACAACCTACAGGTAAATTACTATGTAATTAATTATGGCTTTTAAAAACATATCTAGAACCCAGACAATAGGGAAATCTAGCTTTTTAAATCTAATTATCTTTGAATTCAATGTTCCCCCTTCTCCCTATCCAAAAAACCCAACTTTGTCTAAAACACTTAATTCAATGATTTGCTACCATCACCCTATGGTTTAATATTCTTTCCATTAAAAATAAGTTAAAATAGCACATTATCCTCAAATTTGGTGGTTAGGAAGAGAAATAGATGGGAAGAGTATAACCTAACAGCTTTCCTTAAATTGCAATTTGAGGGCCCCAGTCATTTGCATTCTTGTGCTTGCCCTGAGGCAGCACCTCAGCCTGCAGGGTCATGGTCACAGGGCAGCTTGGCCCAGGGGACAGAAGCCCTTAAAGGGCCAGGCTGCAAGTCCTCTGCGGGTTTCATTAGCTTTCCTTGTGTAGGAGGCAAAACACTGTCTGAAGGGCTCTGGGCTTGCTAACCAAACTGTTAATCACTCAGAAACAGCGAGAAATTAGTTAGTGAGATGTTTATCAAGTACCTGGAACAAGAGTTGACTTTTCTGTGAAACATCATTCTGGAATCAAAGCCAAAATCTCTCTGCTATTCAACTGAGCCTGAAGAAAAACAATCATGTCAGAATTCATAAGGCCAACAACAAAGAAAGAGAAATGAGAACAAGGTGGTATTAAACAGGGCTGAGGGCAGGGGATACCTGAGCCTCAGTAATTACAGAAGATCTGGGATCTGGTGAGGTTAAGAAAATGGAAGCACTGCTTTTCTCAGAAGGACAAACATCTCCAGTCATTGAGAGTGGGTTGAGGAGAGGACTATGGGGCTCCCCCAAATCCAGGTTGAAGTGATTGTTAACGGGAGTGTATGAATGTTGTGTCTTTGTCTTTAACTTATTCTACAAGTAGACTGAATGATTGCAATTATTTTAAAACTCTATCATTACAGAAAAACAATATAAAAACCATCCCTACCCACCCATTGCCCTAATCCCAGAGATTATGGCTGTGGAAAGAGGCGTGTATTCTTCATATTTTTAAGCAAATATGAACATATTTTAGTACATAAGTGTATTTTTTTTTTTTTTTTGACACAGAATCTCACTCAGTTGCCCTGGGTAGAGTACCCATGGTGCCATAGTTCCCAGCAACCTCAAACTCTTGAGCTCAAATGGTCCTCTTGCCTTGGCCTCCTGAGTAGCTGAGACTATAGGCACCCACCACAGTGCTCAGCTAGTTTTTCTATTTTTAGTAGACATAGGGTCTCATTTTGCTCAGGCTGGTCTCGAACCACTGCGCTTAGGCGATCCACCTGCCTCGGCCTCCCAGAGTGCTAGGAGTACAGGTATGAGTCACAGCGCCCAGTTGTCTATATGTTTAAGGACTAATTTTTTTTTGCTTCACGGAGCCCAGGAAAAGGATACTCAGTTTGCAACTTCACAGCCATATGGAGCTTCACAGCATATTTGGAGATTACTGATAAGTCAGTCATACTTTGAATCTCTCTGCCACACATGACATTGAATTTCAGTCCTATTTAAAGAAGAGCTTCCCTACTTCAAACATCTCTGTGTATTATCTCAGGGCGGAGGAGGATAGAAAAAACTACATATAAGACGTGGGTTGGGCAATCAATTTTAATCATGCTTCCTATAAATTACTCAGCAATTTCAGACTATTCTCCACTCTTACCACTGCAGTTTTCCCTTGCATACAATGGGAAGGGGCTGTAGGAGATCTGAACTTGGGGACTTGCTCTCTGAGCACTGCTACCAACTACACCAGCCTTTTGGCAAACATCCAGCCTTTCTCAAAGGGGGTCACACCTTCCGCCAGCTCACAGGAGCCAGGAGGCTTAATTACCCGTATTTTCAAAGACCTCTGAACTCTCTTAGGAAGGGGGCTGTTTTAAGTTCAGTGTCATATTATCCAGTTCCTGAAACATTCATTTTAGAGAGATAGGGAAGAAGAGTTCAGAGATTCAGCTGGACTCCAAAGAAAGTTTAGAAAAAGCTTTTCTTTGTGTTATACATTGAGGAAATGCTTAAAAGTCGCATCATATTTCCACACAAATAATATATATCTCAGAAATAAAAGACTTACATTAGGCATTAATTTAAGGTTATCAAAATTCAAACCTCTGCGTGTTCCGCTTCTCTTTCCCTTGCTAGAAGGTGTTCTCTCATCTTCTCCTCCCAACACAAACCTGTGTGATGGGCATTGCAGCCATTGGCACTACTGTGGCAGAGCTGGGTCTGGTTATTCTCAGATTCTGGGGCTAGCACTAGATTGTGATGAAGTTTTCACAAAAATGAGGGCAACACATTGCAAGGCTGCCAACTTTATTTAAGAAGTATTTTATTTTTTTAAATTCTAAGAGTGTGTCCTTTCTACTTTGGGTTATTGAAATGTTACTTTCTTTTATGAATAATGGTAATTGAAGATGGTAGCTGTGGGCTTTTTTTAACACCCTTATTCGATCAAATTTAAACTTGGCAGCGGTATATTGGTCTCCCCACAATTTCACAATTTCCTTTTCTTTCCTTTTTACATTTTACTGGTCTGCAAAATCCAATCTCTGGAAAACATCAGTCTACAGCTAATTCTGTCTATATGGTATAGGAGAATGCAGATAATCACCATTTTTAGCTCAAACTATTATATTCCTCTCCTACCAAATCGTGTGCCTCAGCTATTAAGTAGGACACTCAGTGCACTTGAGTTGTATTTCTCCATGCACCCTATAATAAGATTCTTAAAGTTACACCACTGAAAGATCAGAAAAGAAGGGAGCCAGGGGAAAAAATAATTTGTATAATTAATAAACGGGCTGGTTAATGGACTCGGTATGGATTAACAATGAATAAAAGTACACCCTATGAAATATTTGGAATATACATATGCTAAGGTATTATTCATTGTTTATTTGAAATTCAGATTTAACTGGAAATTCCGTGTTTTCTCGGGCGACCCTACACCCAAGACTATCTGACCTGTTAGAATACATATAAGTATATAAATCGAGGTAGCCCCTACACATAAATGGCTATTAATGTACTCTTTTGTTTTTTTTAATTTTGTCTCGTTTTCTTGTCTAAATGGGAAACATTTGGATTGTTGGGTTCTTATAAATGTATAATCACTTTCAATTAAATCCAGAGAAGACTAAAACAAGTTAACTGGCCCCCAGTCAGCTTACCTGGTAAAGGAGCTGATAGTGTTTACAAGTGGGGCCTGCCAGGTCACCTCAGCTGCCCACTTCTGAGCTGGTGCACCAGAGTAATTCCCTTCAACCCACAGTGAAGTTTCAAGATCTGAAAGTTTGTGGGTGGGAAGTGAGCAAGAAAGCCAGGATCCTGTGTGGTGCCCTTAGCCAGACTCGGCACCCAGCCAGCATGCTGCTGTTCGTTTTGTGTTTACCTCTCTGATGTGAAAACTAATACAAAGTTAAAAGCTCTCCGTGTGTCACCATTCTGCCTGGCAAACGTAGGGTGCCCTGCCTTGGCTGGAAACAAAAGTAAAAACAAAACTACCTCTCTGGTAATATTTGAGGGGACATTACTTTCCATCTCCAAAGTGGACGCTTATTTTCTTTTAGGGAAATGAATGAGCTGGAGATTGGCAGGGAAGTAAGAGTCAGGGTCAGAAGCCTGGTTTGCATTTTATTAAAACGTGTAGGAATGTGGGTGGTAGCTTTGGTTTGGTTTTTCCCCTGACCGCCTCAAGGTTGTTACAGAAGTAACATGAGGGGAGAAAATGTGGACAGGGCCGACACGTTCAGATACATGGGAGTGAAAATCAAGGTATGGAATCAGAGCCAACTTCAGTGGTCAGTGCCTCACAAATCCCCGGGTGGACTGTTTAGGACCGGGGAAAGAAAGCTGGGTTAGAAGAGTCGCATCCCAGCTCCAATGCTGTCTCCCAACACTTCGTGTTGACACCTCTTCACATCAGTTTCTCCCTTCACAAATGAAAGGGTTGGACAGACTGATACCTGGGGTCCCTTGAGGCCTAAATCTCTAGGGAGGTACAGAGGAGAGAAGGAATTCTTTAACTGCATGCAAAACTTGCTCGCTCACCTGCTGGGTGTTCAAAGGCGATAGATTTGAAGGAGCAGAGACACACTCCTTGATCTCTTGTCCCTACGTTCAGAGACAGAAGTACAGCCGTTCTTTGTTTTTTGTGCCTTCTTCTGCCCACCCCCCGCCATGTCAGAGGAGGGTTGCCGGGAAGGTGCTCCGGTCCTCCCAGGAGCCTGGTGAGCTCTGCCCCCGGCGGTCCCTCTGGGATCCTGGACTTATTGTTATCTTTCTTTTTCAAAGCTGTGACTTAGGCTAGATGAAAAATAAGGAGAGTTCGACCATTGTAATTATTTGTATGGGCATACAAAGATGAGACCTTCCACTTTGTTGCTAAATCACCCTCTGGATTCTCAGAATTTCTTTGCCTTATTCTTTCTGAGTCTTTTTCCCACTGGGCTGGTTCTAGTCAGAATCTGTATAAAATACTCCCTTTTGCCAGCAGTTTAAAATAAACCTTCGATGGGAAAATATATACTCTGTAAGGCAGGCAATGTATAGCCTGATTTTGACCTTTCTAACCATGTAGAATGCATGGTAGAGGGAAAGATTAAAGATTTCTATGGGGTTCTTTCCATTCTGAGTCCTGAAGCTCATGAAGTTCATTCTTCTGGGTGTCCTCATGAGATGACTGTTCTTTCCTAATACTAAATCTTATAGAGAAATCACGGGTCTTCCATTTTATCTTTCTCATTCAGAAGCATTCGCTAAAGTGCCCTTTGTCTTCCTGGGGTTGTGGCAACACCATGGAAGTCAAACTGGGTACCACCCTTGCCTTCCAGGAGCTTTTGTGTTACACCCACTCATGGGATGAATGCTCCATGTTAATATGTGCAGCAGTCACTCCCATAGCCTCTGCCCCTCCCCAAGCCCCTATCATTCCTAATCCCCCATCTTTGGTCTATGAACTCTCTTTAGCCTTCCCAAGATGGAAAACTACTGCAGCCCACACCTAGCACATATCACTGGCCTTTGCCCAAATTATGCCACCCCATTTGGGATGACCTGTCACTATTGCAATCCATCTGATGACCTGGCAGCTTCCCATCTGCCTACCCAGTTCACTCTTGCTCCATTTCAGTGCCTCTTACAGCAACTGCTCCTGTGTCCCTCTTGTCACTGTCTCAGGTCTTGGCAGCCTCACTCAACATCAACCCTTGCGTTGATTCATCAAGACAATTTGAGAGCCACTGTGTGCTCTGACAGGTGAATAAAATATACAGTGCTTGCCCTCAAAGAGGTTGGATTGTAATGAGGAAGGCAGACAATAAAAGAAGTAGTCATTATAAATGTTGGGGGGAAACCTATGAAGAAAAGGGGGTCCTGTGAGAGAGAATGGGAGGTGGTGTCTATTTTAGATAATGTGGGTCTGCAAAGGTCGTGTCTAAGCCAAGACCTCAAGCACGAGAAGAAGGCACTTATGAGAAGAGAGGGCTAGAAATGCCTCCAGCCTTTTGGGCTCAGCATGTGAGCAGACCCTAAGTCTGGGAAAAGGTGGGTGTGCTTGAGAACTGAAAAGGCCTTCTCTGAATCCTCTCCACTTTCCGGACCCTTCCTTCACAGAGATGCTGACTTCATGCACTCATCCTGATTAATCCCTCGCCTGAGCTGCCCGAGGTCATGCTCTCGGTTCCCCTTCCTTGACACTTGGTTCAACACTGTTTTTTATTATTCAGTGTGCGGATGGATGATCCTTACAGAGGACTTGAGTTCTATACCTCCCCCCATGCCAAGGGCCATCGGTCAGGGTTCTATTTCTGTAGAAGATACCTCCTGGATGCTAGGTGGTACACAGGTGGTATTTAGTTCAGTGCTGGTATTTAAAAATAAACAAACTCCACCCTAAACCTGAGGAAGAAACATCAGAGAAACCCATACAGGGGGACTGACCAGCAAGCCCTCAAAACGTCAAGGTCATCAAAAGCAAGGACATTTTGAGAAACTATCACAGATGAGAGGAGGCAAAGGAGATAGGACAGCCAAACGTAATGTGAGACCTGGATGGCATCTTGGACAGGAAAAAGGCATTAAGTAAAAAGGAATGAAAGCCCAAGAAACTGTGAGATTTAGTGAAGAGTAACGTACCAATGCTGATTTCTTAGTTGTGACACACAGACCATCATAAAGCAAGATGTTAACTGTACAAGAAAGTGTCTGGGAACTCTCCGTACTATTTTTGCAACTTTTCTTCAAATCTAAAATATCTATACCAAAATAGTTTATTTCAATTTTACTAAGACACAGTCCCTGCCCTCGATAAATATACTGCAGTAGAGGAAACACACATCTAAATAAATATTTGCAATACGATAAGGGCAACAATTGAAATGTATACCAAGTATGAAGTCATCAAAGTAAGGGAATGACTGCCTCTGATGTAGGAAGGATTCACAGAGGAGCACCATGCCTCCAGCTGGGCTTTAAAGGATTCATAGGAGTTTGGGGAATATGGAAGACAAGGCTGGGAAAGGTTAATTCAGGCCAAGGAAAGATGTGGATTGGTAAGATGTGGATTTGTTTCAAACCATCAGTTATTGAAAGAAGAGGAGAAATAAAAGAGAGGAGTTCAGCTTGGGTATTCACAGTGACTAATTACGGTAAAATAGTTACCCCATTATTTGTGGCTGGGGTTCCACTGCCCATGGCAGCTGATCAACAGGGCCTATGGCATCACTCAGCAGGATTCCCTGCCATCATCCCCACTTAACTCTTAGGGTCATCGGTTTGCCTTGGACTCCATAGTACACTGAGGATGACACAGCCCTAGCTTCTGATGTACAACCAGGAGGCATGAATGCAGGGATGTCAGGAGGCAGTGACTTAGAGACTGAGGCAAGAGCCTAGTGGTCAATCACGGGTCACTGTCTGAAAACTGGACAAGCCTGAATGCCTGCCACACCTGTCCCTTCAGGAGAAAAAGCCAGAAGGTAGGTATCATTGAGAGCAAGTGTTTTGTTCTGTTGATCGCTGTGCCCTCCCCACCCCCATCCCATGAGCTGGTACCCTAAAACCAATGGCTTAAAGTCCTCAAAAATATTTGATGAGTAAAAAGACAAACCCCATGAAAACTATGGATCTTCAGCTACAGATGAATGAAACAAAATGGGAACCTTAGATAGGCTGGCCAACTCACAGGTGAGGAGAGACTAGGCATGTGGCTGACCTCCAGTAGAAGGATGGTCTCAAGTCCTCTCCCATGGGACACTGAGCAGGCCTGGAGGTGGAGGAGGGCCACGCACCTCTCTGTAGAAGCCAATGTAATTACAAGTAAAATCTCTGAGTGAGCCCAATAGGGGAAATAAGTCCATTAGTAACAGGACAGAAAGGCAAATGTACAGACAGAAGCAGCGACTCTAAGAACGTGACAGTGAGACCCAGAGAGCAGCAGATTTTCCAGATGCCCACTCTGGGGGGACAAGGCCCTCTAAAGGTTCAACATTGTAGAACGTGGGAGCAATCAGAATGGCAGATTCATGGGCTTGTGGTGGGGCTGAAATGAGATGATCCCCACGAAGCACGGGCCGCAGTCCTGCACGCTTAAGTATTTCAGCGGTGTGGTTTTTCAGGTGGTTGTTTCATTCTTACTACATCCCTGGGAGAACTTTGCTCCTCGTATCCTTCCACGTGTACCCTTGAAGTAACCCTGGTTTGGGGAGGCTTTGTTCCTTGCAAAGAAAAAGTAAAATTAAAAAAAAAAAAAAAAAATTATTCCTGGCTAGAAGTGCAGCAAATTAGTTTGGCATTGTCCAGCAGAGGCCCTGACCCCTAAGGAAAGTTGCGTGCAAAACTTGCTGTCTAACCCACCGTCAATGCCACAGGTAAGGTCCCTGCGCAGTCTGATGTGGGTTAGACAGTGTCTGTTTGTGACACCTCAGGGGCTTCCTGGTGTGGGGAGAGTCAGTTCAAATGGCAACCTGAAATGAGCTGTGGGCAACTGGGAACATCAGAGGCAGGGAAACAGTCACAGCTGACATGACATTCCTGACATCATCTCGGGTTCCCTGAGGCAGCAGGGCATGGGGAAGCCTGGCTCTGACGGGGAAGGAAGAACATGGGAAAACTCTGAAGACATACCTCATCCACTCCGGTCACCACCAAATGCTACAAAATTCAGATTTTTACTTTGCTGTTTCATTGGTGCTTTTAGCACATTGATATTATTCAATTTAATTTTTTGAATAGGACACATAGGTACACGATAGAATATTCAAAAGGCACAAAAGGGCATAAAGTTAGAGGTAAGACCTATCCCTAAGCCACAGTAACCATTTCTCCTGCAGCCTCACAGACATTCACTCTGTGAATGAAGGATTCAAACACACGGGTTCAAAACTATGCTTGAATAACACACTTGGCTGTGTCTTGATTTTTTCAGTTCACACTACATCTGTAGAGATAATTCTATAGCAATTTATATAAAACTGCCTTATTCTTTTTTCTTCTTTTTGAGATAGAGTCTCACTCTGTTACCCTGAGTAGAGGGCCGAGGTGTCATAGCTCACAGTAATCTCTAAGTCTTGGGGCTCAAGTGATCCTGAGGAGCTGGGACTACAGATGTGTACCACGACACCCCGCTAGTTCTGCCTTGTTCTTTTTAACAACTGTGTGACATTACACTTTATGGATACGCCACAAGTTATTTAATCCCCTACTAATCCACTTTTAATTTGTTTCAGGCTTTGCTAATACGTCAGAGCTACAATGAATATATGTAAACATACACCATTTTGTACATACGCAAACAGGTGTCCAGGGTCAATCAGTTCCTAGATGTGGGCAGGCTGGAACAATGGGAAGCACATTTGTAATGTCATTGGATATTGCATTGTTGTCCTCCACAGACTGACCAGGTCATACACCCACCAGTGACATATGTGAGTGCCCGTCACTCTGTGATGTCACCAAACGGACGGAGGAGTATAATTTGTTTACTTAGCAAAACGATAAAAGGATTTGGTTTTGTAGCAAATAGGAACATTTGGGCAAAAGGGTTTTCTACCCTTTTTTTGATAGCCCAGTCTGTGTCTCTCTGTATGTCTACTCAGAACGTCTGTCCTTTCTCTGACATCCATGATATATAGCACACGAGCGCGCACACACACACACACACACACGCACATGCACACACATATATATAGGTACATGCACCCGGCCATCCTTTTTCCTATCTCCCTTGGAGCTTGATTTGTACAGCTTTAATTATTTATTTTCCATATTGCCATGTGTTTTCCCCTTTGATTCTCTTAACTTCCAAAAGAAAAAAAGTGGTTTCCTTCCAACAGAAAAAAAGTGTTTTCACTAAACCTACATTTCCCAATATAGAAGGGTCTCTTAATCTTCCCAGAAGTGATCAGTATGGTTCTCAGTATGCCAGGACCCGAATTTCTTGGTTAATTTTTCTGAAGCCCTGATAATACTGAGGAGAACGATACTGGGCTTGCTAATGCTCAGTATTTCTCGATATTTACAGAGATCCTTTGTCTGAGATCTCAAAGCACTTGACAGCATTAAATCATTATTCCCTTGGCTCTTTCAAAAGCATCTTTGAACATAAATGGATATTGTACAGAAATGAAAGCTCTGCTTGCTGTCCAGGTTGTCTGGAAAGTGACCGGAAGACAACACCAGTTAACCAATGTAGTTTCTAGCCATAGAAGCATGGGGCTTTGGTTCCTCCCAATTCCTTGCCTTTGCGGATACATGTCTATCCTATCTGTGCGTATATAAGCAGCAAACTGAAAACCATCTCTTCTTCGCCCATGGTGAAATGGTTAAATAATATCAGGAGTTTGTGTTGCTGGATACAAAGGAGCTTAGGGCCACTGCGTTCTCTCTGGTCTGAGTCTCTGCTAGTCTTTTCTGTTGGAGAAAATGTATACATACGCCAAAACATCACTTCTGGTGGTCCAAAGAAGGAAGGAAGGAAGGAAAGGGGAAGAGAAGAATGTAGAAAAAAAAAAAGAAGGAATGATAAGGAAGGGGATCTAATTCAGATGTGATGTTTGCTTCCAATATTGAACAATACCTTATGAACAGAAAGCCCCAGCCAGCATCATGCACTATGCCTGATTCCACCAGTGAGTAATTGTCCTTACTGAGTCTTTCTGCCTTCACCTAGGCCTGTTTCTCCCTGCCCTTTCCCACGCCCTCCCCATCATCACACCCTCTGTATCATACATATATATATGTAAGATTTTATATATATATATATATGCACACACATAATCTTACACAGATTTTCAACCTTATAGCAAGGATTTTAGTGAGAACATGTTAGCAAATATTAGCTCATATTTCAGATTCAGAAACCAAGGCATAGAGAAAGCTATAATTTATTTCATGACAAAAATTCTATATTAGGCACACATATCTCAAATTGAAAATTGAATCTACTGGGTCAAGAACGATCAACCTAGAGGTTGGATTTTGTTAACAACATTATATAAACACTGAACATCAAAATGAGGGTAAACATTACTACAATCCTGCCACCCCCTCCCCAACTAAACACACTGCTCTCACCCACCCCTTGTGTTCTTTGAAATTCTTTGTCCACAGGCACATAAAATAGTAACCAGAGCCTAGAGCAATATGATATTGTAGGTAAAAGCTAGGGCTCTGGAGCCAGGCCACCTGTGCTTATATCCACTTCTGCCATTGACTAGCTGGGCCTTAGTTCTCTATTGTATAAAATGGGAACATTAATAAACCCACCTCATGGAGCTGCTAAGGAGGGATCAATGAGATGTCCAGATTAAATAGTTAGCTAAGTGCCTAGAACTTAGAAAGCACTTGGTACATACTGCTATCATTATTTTTATAATTTGCTTTCTGCTTTTTAAAATGTACCCTAAGCAAGTACAACAGAATTGTCTGATCAATCCCCAATAGTTACTTAGCTGACTGCTCACTTCCTCAGATTCGGAGGGGGTCCCTCCACTGTGGAAAGGCAAGCAGCAGTGTGAGCCCTTCCCCTTGCAGGACCTTTGCCAACCATACCTGTTGTGGGCTTCACTGCTATCATGATTAGAAAAAAAATGATGTCAGAAGTGTATGCGATACTAATGTGAAACCAATAGATAAACAACTACCTATATACTCGAGTATAAGCCGAGTTTTTTCCGGCACAAAATTTGTGCCGAGTTCGGGTTTTTGCCGAAAAAAAAAAAAAAAACTCGGCTTATACTCGAGTATATACAGTATATGCCCACAGGAGAGAAAAATGTAATTAAACACTAGGGGAGGGGAAGAGGAGGGAAAGAGGTTAAGGAGGAGAGGAGATCAGTATACTTTCACATAATGGGCACAAACTCAGGGTACAGAGTCCACCCCCTGCATGAAGAGCTCAGCTACAGCTTGAATTTTACCTAACAAAATGTGAACAATGTAACCTAATCATCTGTACCCTCATATTAATCTAAAATAAGAAAGAAAGAAAGAAAAGAAAAGAAAAGAAAAGAAAAGAAAAGAAAAGAAAAGGAGGTTGGGAAGTGAGGAAGGACTCACAAAAGATGCAGCCCTCCTTATGCTTCCCCGGGTCAGTATTGAGTAGCTTCATCTTTCCAACCAAATGTCCTAATTATTATCAGTCCTTTTCCAAATGATGGTAATAAAAGTTATGGGCATCTTGGGATTTTAAAAACCCATCTAGCATATTTTGTACTTTAAAAAGCATTTGTTAACTTTTTGTGCTAGTATAATATCAGACTTACCGAAAAATCACAAGCATAGCACATGTTACTGCGCGTCCCCTTTCTCCAGCCTCACTAATTATTAGCACTTTGTCCAATCTGCTCTCATCCTCACCCCTGTGCATAAATGCTGTCATGCGTGCTCTCACAGAGCGAGAGCAGACACACGTGGGGGGCGCTATGCAGAGGGGACAGTCCCCTTTTCTCTCTTTCAGTGCAGATTTCCCATGAACGTGGTCTTTCTCTTCCGTGACCACAGTACAATGATCCTAATCAGGGAGTGTAACATTGATAACAATACTATTCTCTGACCCACAATCTGTTTTTGTATTTTTAAAGCCTCACTTAAAAAGCAGGTGAGGGACAAAGATGATAAATGTACATCACAGCCTAATTAGGCCACTTGTTCACCTGGTGACCTCCCCACTGGAGTCATTCTTCAAAGCCCCGCTCTAACAAGGCGTCCCTGCAAGCCTGTGCGGGCTGCTGTCCCCACCTGGCAGAGAATTATTTCCGCCAGGCAGCTCTCTGTGTGTGCCCCGGTTACGGCCCTTCATGTCCTATCGCAGCAATTTACTCTCTGGCTTCTCACTGGACTGTGCGCTTTTCTGGGCTTCCAGGGCCTTAGTTGGGTAGCTGACTGATAATTGGTGCTCAGGAGATGTTTGTTAAAAAATGAATGGGCAAACAGACACAGGGAAGCCTCTGGGTGTCGACCTTGATAAAGAGCTTTTTCTAATCTAGTAGATGAAAGTTCAGGTGTACATAATCAGGGGGCGAGATGACATCTTCTGAGGAACTTTCTAGAACGAGTTAATCGTGCAAGGGATTTTGAGCTCTTTCCTCACTGCCACTTCCTCAAACTCTTTCCTCCTCCCTCTGCCCCAAAATATAGTAACTGCTGAAAGAATACAGTTATGCACAGGGGACGTGTAGAGACTAGAATCTCTGCAGAGCCGTGCCTGTGAGCCTAAGGAAGGCAGCCCAGGATTGCAGCGCTTGGCAGCCCTGCGCCTTGCACTGTCCTGCCACGTTAGCAGACAGTAACTTTCCGCGCTGCTCGGGACGCCAGTCAGGGGGCGGGGCTCTGGGCTGTCCTCCGCCCCCTCCGCAGCAGCCACCACCGCCGAGCCAGGGTGCCCGGCAACTGCGCCTTGGTCTAACCCAAAAAGCCACATGTCCCAGCCCTGGGAGCGCTGCAGCTGAACAAGTTTGGGGCAGAACTTGGTAACTCCCAAAGCCTTTGTACTGGAGCGTGAAGCTTTCTGAGTTCCCAAGCGGTTCTCCTCCTGGCAGGCTCTGACCTGGCCAGGCCCTTGGTCCTGCCTGCTGGACCTCCCGGCTGGCTGGTGCAAGGGTCTCAGAACAGGACAGTAATGGAGTTGAGCCTTTATCGGGCAGCTGCCCCGGGCGGATACTGTGGTTGATTTGGGCATTACCATGTTCTTTAACTTTCATTTTCATTTCAAAACAACTTACATACGTGTGCTGCGCGCCCGACGCTGTTTCTAACCACTTTATAAACATGAACTCATTTCATCCTCGTGACAGGCTATGGTGCTGGCTCTGTTATTAGTCTTTTTCTTGTTTTGTTTTGTTTCTGTTAATTTTTTTGAATAAGGAAACCGAAGCCCGAAGAGTTTAGGTCGCATGAGAAGGTTAGACTGGGTACCTGTCCTTGTGTGAGCTAATGGCATGATGTCTTTTTCGCATTTCCTGGTTTTTTTTCACTTACCTAGTTTTCCATTTGATAGTTATATTATTTGGATACACCTACAAATATGCATTAATATTTCCTGTGCATTAAATATCCTGGATACTTCACAGGAGTCTAAGGTAGATTCCTTATCCTAAAAACAGAAGCCTTTGGTTAGGGAATGAACCATCTATACTTTTTTAAAATTTCAGATTAATATGAGGTTACAAATGATCAGGCTACAGCATTTCTTACATGAGGTCCCTGTTGTAGTTGTGCCCCTCACCCAGGAGCTGTGCCATATACCCTTACATTGTGCCATCAGTTGGAAACACATCCACCCCCTTCCTTCCTTCCTCACCAGGTCCTTCTCCCAACTTGAATTAAATTGAGTTTTTCTCTTGTGTGAGCATGTATTAGTTCATCTACTGGCTTCATGTTAGTATTGCATATATTGGACGCTTTATTTGTTTTGTTTTTTGAGACAGTCTTACTATGTCACCCTGGGTAGAGAGTCATGGCATTATAGCTCACAGCAACCTCAAATTCCTGGATTTAAGCGATCCTTTTGCCTCAGCCTCCAGAGGAGCAAGGACTATAGGTGATTGCCACAATACCCAACTAGTTTATATATATATAAATTATAAATTATATATATATATATATATTTTTTTTTTTTTTTTTTTTTTTAAAGTAGAGAATGGAGTCTCACTCTTGCTCAGGCTGGTGTGGAACTCCCGAGCTCAAGCAATCTGTCTGTCTCCGCCTCCTAGAGTGCTAGGATTATAGGCATGAACCACTGCTCCCAGCCACTTTGGATACTTGCTTTTCCATTTTTATGATACTTTACTAAAGAGAATGTTCTCCACCTCTATCCAGGTTAATACAAAAAATGTAAAGTTTCCATTTTTTATGGCTGAATAGTATTCCCTGGTATACATATGCCCTAGTTTATCAATCCATTCATGGGTCTGCGGGTGCTTGGGTTGATTCCACATCTTGGTGACTGAGCTGCAATAAACAAAGCATCTATACTTTTGCAATGAAAGGCGATCGTGAGAGATGCTGACCATGGGACCCTGAGGAGTTGAGAGGAAGGGTAAGTCTTACTGGCGGGAGTGATTGGGGAAGGTGAATGGAGCTCTTGGAAAATCAAAGTAGCTTTAAATAAATGAGGAGAGAGGATCCGCCTTGTGGACTCCAGCTTCCTGTCTCTGGAGGCCTACAAATACAGGCAAAGATAACTGTGTACCTTCTGCAGACAGTGCCTCCAACAAGGCCTGTGGTTGTTAATCTTAAAATCATAAAGCCCTAAAAGCTTGAGTGGTTTGGTTCATCTGCCAGCTCCTGAGCCAGGAGAAATGGCCAAGAGGGATGACGCTGCTTGTGCTAGGTACAGTCCATTATGATTCATTATGGTCCAGTAGCAATATAGAAAAGATACATGCGGACAGCTTTCGAAGCTATGAGGCAGAGGAAGAAGAGAAGCAGCGAACATGTTTAGGGTTCCAGAATTACTAGTGAGTGTCTCAGTTGCTTTCTATGTTACGATATTCTTACAAAATGCAATTAAATTTTTAAAACCTTGGCAAACAAAGCCAAACAAATATCCCTCATCCCTGCTGATTACAAACTAACCCCAAAGGAATCACCATGACACATCATCTGGGAGTGTGGGTGGCCATATTTGTGTAGCCCCAAGATATTTTGTCCCAAAATTGATTAAATAAAGCTGAGATGGCTGCTGACAGCGCATAGAACTAAGTGCAATTCTCAATAATAGGAGGAGTCAGAACTTGTTTTTGTCTCCAAAGGAGGATGATCTATTAAAGAGTGTGTGTCAATTTTTGCAGTCATTTTATTACCATAACCGTGCTTTAAATCAAAGAAACCATTACCGTGACTACCGGAGTACACTTTTCATTATGAAACATTACAGTAAGCAGCTTATGTCCAACATGATTGCAGTTAGCGTTTAGTGAACCACAAGAAAGGGCAATCCGTGTAGGATGTATTAGTTTAACCGTGTTTGCCAGGAACAAGTTTTAACCTTTTGTACAGCTATAGAGGGAAAAGTGCCAGTATTCCCTGAGAGAATACCTGTCAAGTTTTCATTTGAACGGGGAACACCTAGTTTATGTTTTTAGAGACCACTCCCTTTTTAAGCTGAGAACCTTTGGGCATGTGTCAGCAGGAGGTGTTGGGACAGATGGGGAAAAACAATCTCACAAGCTTCAAACCCAGCAGATTAGCAAGATTTGCAGAAATGGCTCAATAGGAAACATGGCAGAGCCATTGTCCATTCCCGTAACACATACATGTGGGGAAATGACATTCAGAGAGTTATTGGAGGGAGAGAGAAGGAGATTATTTTTAAAAGGTAAAACTCAGAGAAAAGATGACTTTCTGCTCTCTTAAAATGAGAAAATGAATTATTTTTCTTTTTGTCTCTGACGTAGAAAGAACATGTTACCCATCTATTCTGATTCTCATAAAGCTCTTAGAGGGTGAATATGTGAAAGAAAGTTGTGTTCACGTATTTTATAGTGAGTTGAAGTTTGGTAGGGGCAAATGTATCATGGAGTACACATCTTGCCTCTTAATATTTTAATGCAATTATTCAACATTTGACACATTTCAGGGGCACTGCAGAATGCTAGGTGCTTGGGGTGCAATACCCAAAAAGGACACTCTTCAAGGTGTGTGTGTGTGTGTGTGTGTGTGTGTGTGTAGGGCTGTGTGTCACCGTGTCCTACATCTGTGTGAAGGGGCAGTGTGGGTAGGCATGGATCAGAGAGGGGAGGAATATAGCAGAGGTCATCTCTTGGCCTTGGTCAAGGTCAAGAGAGGTGCTGGTACCCAGCATTGCTCCATCACCATTTCTCAGAATGGTGCTGCTGTCAAATTCTTAAGAGTCCATAATCACAGCTGCCTTACCTCCAGAAACACAAGAGAGGAAAACCAGCCACGCTAAGTGTTAATAGCCAAGAAATGAAATAACCTTTAGAAGAAAGTCTGTTTAACAGTTTATCTGCAGCCTGTAGTAGGCTTTATTCCTATCTGCTAATTAAAAACTGCCCTTAGACACAGGCTTCATCCCCTTCTCTATACTTAATAGTTTTGAGAACCAGAGTTTGGCTTACCATTATCACCCTCAAGAGTACCACGAACTTCTGGAGCTTCTCTTACCGCCAGCTGCCTCCCTGTGTCCCTCTAAACACCACAGTTAGGGACACCCTAACCCAACCCGGCCCTGACTCTGAAACAGCCCTGCTCAAACTCAGGCTTAGCAACTGTTGTCAAGGACTGGCTGAACGGAGAGGCTTCCTGCCCACCATGGGGCAGCTCTGCCTATCACTAGCTTCAAAGGTCTTGATGAAGACCCGCCTATGAAGAAGCTCATGGTTTTAGCTTTCTCTCTCTCTCTCTTTCTGTATATATTTTAACTTACTCTTTCTTCATTCCTGATTAATACAGCTTTTCATCTGCTGTGCTATGAAATGGTGACAGGCACTGAAATCGGCTGATGGCAGTTGTGCAGGAAACCCCTCCAGGGAGTCTTTGGCAAGGATGTTCTCTGAGAAGGCCCAGCACCATCACGGTTCTGCCTGCCTCTTGCTCAGTAGTTTCCTCAGCCTTGCTACCCTTTGAGACTCAGTGCAGAGTCTAACTTTTGCTCCCGTATCTCTGTGGTTAAAAACAGGGGTACCAATTTTCATTGGTTACCAGGTATGATTTTCTTGCCTGGATTAGTGGATAAGTACTTATTGGGAACTTCCTGCATTCTCTCCCCTATATGATTCATTTCTCTATCAAAAAATATTAGCCATAAAAAGGCACCTACTGTATACCAGGCACTGTCATAGACCCAGAGACTGTAACACTGAGCCAGGCAGATTTGTTCCCTGTTGTACCAGGGTCACTAACAAAGAATACATACCTTTAATAAGTTATGCCGAGATAGAAAGGCAAAAGGGCTTAAGGCTACTGTATTGTTAAGGGAATTTTTGTTTGTTTGCTTTTGGAAGCAATTTTGTATTGTGGGAAGACTTCCCCCATATTCATTGCTGTTCATGTGAAGCTTGCCTGTCAAAGTAAAAGCATGTCCATAGAGCTTTCTTTGATTTATTTTTCCTGAGAACTCATCCAGTTACTTACAGGAGGTACCAAGGACACTGGTCTTGAACAAGCATAGATATGACACAGAACCACAGCCTTGCCCTGAGTCAGAAAAGCTTTGAGTTAGTTGTACTGAACCTGATTTGCCACAGCCACAGGCGTGGAGGTGTGGCCATTCTTCTGAGTGCAGAGTGCAAAATTATTTATGGAAAATCAGTTTACTTTTGCCTGACAAACTATTTCCCAAACTCTTTTCCTAAAATCTAGTTCTGACATATCTGGTGTCTGTTTGAGTTCCAAGATCAGAATCTCTTAAACCCTGTGAATGCTGGAATTCCTCACAACTTCCCTCAAAACTCCTCTGCTGGGGGCGACGCCTGTGGCCCTCAAAACTCCTCTGCTGGGGGCGACGCCTGTGGCTCAGTGGGGGTAGGGTGCTGACCCCATGTACCTAGGGTGGCAGGTTTGAACCTAGCCCGGCCAAACTGCAAAAATAGCCGGGCGTTATGGCAGGTGCCTGTAGTCCCAGCTACTCAGGAGGCTGAGGCAAGAGAATCGCCTAAGCCCAAGAACTGTAGGTGGCTGTGTCTATGTGACGCCACGGCACTCTACCAAGGGCGATAAAGTGAGACTCTGCCTCTAAAAAAACAAACAAACAAACAAACAAAAACTCCTCTGCTGCTTTTCCTGACTGATTTCTTTCTGAACCTCTCCAAGGGAATATAAGGGATGTTTTTCTACCTTTCAGTTAACGACAGATACCAGTAAAACAACAAACAAATGGAAGTTTCTCAATCCTCACCAACCAGTGACAGCCCTCATGCAACTGGGAGGGAGCCTGGCGAGTGTGGGAGAGAGATTTTACTAGACAAGGTGAGGGAGATGAGAGAGCAGGTACGCGCGAGCATTAGTCTTGCGCACGCTGCAGACCATCTTGGCACCACCCTGAGAAGCACACACCCTGATGGGATTCCATCAACACTTTAATCAACCTGTTTCACACTATCAGCTCACATGTTCTTTAACCTACCTCGCTCTTGCTGATACTCAAACGATAAATACATATGTGTGTGTGGGCCCGCTGAGCAGGACACCAGGGTTTTATGTGTGTGAGTACAGCATATGTATTGACACAATTTTGTGTATTTTCTAATATTCCTCATATTGAGTTTTTTCAGTCAAATGGAGGAGATAATCGCAGCTCCCCCCACCATGAGCCATGCCGGTGACGGGCTCCCGGCATGTGAACAGCAGAAACATATGGGGTGGATGGTGAGAAGACAGATTTTTTTTTTTCCAGAACGGCCCTCTCCACCTCCATCCACAAAACTCTATGCGGCTGAGGGTTTGCAGGCAGCAGCGCCTCCTCAGAGTCCTTCCCTGCGCTCTAAACAAAAGGACTTATCATCTGGAGAAATGCTTGCCATGTGTTGATTGTTGGCAGTTCAGGACAAACAGGTTTCTGTAACACACAAAGGGTTTTTGGCAAACAAAACATAAACAGTTTCCTTCTGAGCTGGGTTGACAGAGACCAGCTATCCCAGACCTGGGCTATCCTGAGCTCACATTTGCTCACATGGTTTCTCCACCCCCCGAGGTTCACTTGCCCAGGTTTGCCGGGTAGACTCAAATCCCATTAGTAGCCTTCTCTCCCCTGGCTGCTGCTAGAGCCCTGAGTATAGTTACCTGCTTAGCAAGCTCCAGATAAGGCCTAAGTCCCAGAGTCACATCCCATGAGAAAATCCTCCCTCCCGTTCCCACTTTACAAGTTGCAAGGTGAGGGTTACAGATATGGGCTGGGGTGCTACTCTTTCCTATTACCAGCTCTTAGATGAGATAGGCAAACCTTTAGGACTTAGGAACAGTCGGTTTCAGGGCTCAGTAGAGAACAGAAGCCATCCTACACCCTGTTATCTATATCCCCTGACCCCAGCAGGGTAAGAACGGACTGTTACAGGATTCAGAATACAGGAATCAGAGCCTTCGGCTCTGCCAAGCGCTCCAGCACTCAGGTGAAGAAAGAGGTGGGAGCATTAGGACTCCTCTCTATAGAGAGCGGCAGCTAATCCACCACCAGCTTCTAGAAAGCAGAGGGAGGGGTGCTTGTCCCCCGACAGCTGCTCAATTCATGGCTTCCTGGGAAGGCTGTTCTGGTCGCTCCTTGAGCATACAGGGACGAAGGCACAACCTGTAATTCACTAATATTGTTAGTATCTCCGATGGGAGTTCTTATCCTTTATGCTCCCTGTGTACATTATTTGAGAGGTTACTGTTTTCCAGGCGTTTTATATGTATGTGAGCATATCTGTGTGGCTGCCTGTGTGTATAATCTCATTCTAGCCTTGTGAGAACTATGAATATTAAGTACTCTATTTCTTTGAGAAAACAGATGTCAAGCCACTGAATGCATGTGGCTAGTCGGTGGCAAAGATGGGCTTGAATCTTACTCTGTGAGGCCCGGATGACCTTGTGCTTTCTGCTGTGCTGCCTGCTCCCCATAGAGGTCCATAGAACCCATGGCAGGAGCCATGTCCTTATCAGCCGGAGTTTCAGTGAGCTGTGTTCTAAATTCCTGCGTGTGTTTTTTGGGGCCTTCTCATCAGAGCACCCTATTGATGCCTCTTGTGTTCAAAAATACACCCCCGCCCCCAAAGAACCCCTTAAGGTTGCTTTCTGTACAATCAGAGCTTCCCAGCAGTAGCATTTGTGTGGATTTGTTTTACTTCTACAACTCACTCATTTCCATGTATTCCACCATCTCCCCACCACCCATCTCCTATCTAGGATCCAGTTCCTCCAATTCTGCTCCCCTCAGCTACTAGCTCATCTTCCAGAATTTTCCCTCTCTCCTCTTCCCAGCACTCCCAGGGCACTTCCCTCTTTGTTATTAGGAAGAAAGCCTTCCGTAAGCCATCTGTATTTAACTTCATTTCTGAGATATTTACCTTTTGAACCAAGTGACCCATCAACCCCAAAGGATGAATCTCTAATCAGAGAAGTCCCTTTTTTTTTTGCACCTGGGTGCCCAGACTTCCTGATAAGAATGATAAAGGATGTTATTGAAGGAGGAAAAAAAGGTACCCATTTTTTCCCTATACTGCTGAAAATATATCCAGTTTTCCTTTTTTATTTTCTATTTTTTTGTGTGTGTAGTTTTTGGCCGGGGCTGAGTTTGAACCTGCCACCTCCAGCGTATGAGGCCGGTGCCCTACTCCATTTAGCCACGGGCGCTACCCTCCTTTTTTATTTTTTATCATATACTGTCGATCCTTTAACAACACAGTTTTGCTCAGATCCATTTTTGCACAGATGTTTTTTCAGCCAAATGCAGGTGAAAAATACAGTATTGGCAGGATGCCAAAGCCTCGCGTACAGAAGGCTGACTTCCCATATGGAGGTTCCACAGGGCCAACTGTGGGATTTGAGTATGGGCAGGCTTCAGAGGACTTGGGGAGGTCCTGGAACCAATCCCCTCAAATACTAAGGGTGATTCTTCCTATATGACATATATGTTTTGGCAATTATAATACACATTCCATATTGTATTCTTTTTCCTGCGTAATTTCCCCATGTCAGACATCACTTGTTTGAAAAGCTACTGAAATTGCAGCCACAAACTTACTGTCCCATCATGCCTTCCTTCCCATCACTTCTCCCAGGATTTTGAAGACGTCCCTTCACTAACTTCAACATAAAGGGAACAGGTGGCGTCTGTGGCTCAAAGGAGTAGGGCACCGGCCCCATATGCCAGAGGTGGCAGGTTCAAACCCAGCCCCGGCCAAAAACTGCAAAAATAAATAAATGAATAAAGGGAAAAGGTCCTTCTCTTCGATACCCTCTTTATGGTGCCTTTTTGGTTTTTGTCTAATCCTTATGCAAAACATGGATACCAAATTTGAAATTTTGTGATTATGATCCTCTGTTACATTCGAATAATTTGGGGGATTTTCAAAAAAGATCAGGAAGGGACATTTATTTAACACCATGCACTTGCATCCTGGTGGGCATTTTACAGTGATGTGTCTTAAATCAACCAACAACCTGTGTGGAAGGGACTGTTACCGTCACTTACAGATGAGGAAACCAGGGCTCAGGATGAAGCTCCCTGTTGAGCTAGTAAGTGACAGGACAAGATCAAAGATGTATTTGACTCCAAAGCTCTTTCCAATTTGTCCGCTCATGTTCTTCCTTTAGAAAAATCTTCACTTGGGGCAGTGCCTGTGGCTCAAAAGGGTAGGGCACCAGCCCCATATGCCGGAGGTGGCAGGTTCAAACCCAGCCCCTGCAAAAAACTGCAAAAAAAGGAAAATTTTTCACTAAAAAAGGGTTACATTTTCCAAGGCACACCAGAGAAAATGTTAAAAGAAAATAAGAAAAAAAAAAAAAAAGAAAGAAAGAAAGAAAGAAAAGGAAATAGGGAAGGTTTTATGGTCAGCGACATCCCTTATATTACAGGCTGACAAAGATATGAAACAAATGTAAATTTATTCAAATATTATAAGAGAGGCAGTTGTAATACATGTTAACAGGAGACCTATTACTCATAATTGATTTTACTAATATTTTAGCATCTGACCTGTTTCTCTTAATTGAATTGAAATGACTTATGCAACACATTTGTTTTACTGACTTTGGAAAGATATAGTCACCTTCACCTACACTTGTATTTTTAAAATAGAATTTTTCAAAAAATAATTTCTTAAACAGGGACCTTAAGGATAAGTAAAATACAGTTAGAGTTTTCTTCCCCAGGAAGTGCCTAGAAAATTGCTGTTACTTTATTCTAAGGAAAAATAATTTTCAAAGGGCATTTTGTACAATGATCAGTGAGGTCACCCTGAACAAAAATAAAATATGTCCATTAAAGCCTTCTGAAAAATCACAGATTAAGTCACTCAGGAGAGTACGAGAGGACTGCTCTGCCCTTTTTAACTTAGTCGAAATTAGTAATGCCAAAGCCCTTAAAATATAAACTAATTTCATGTTTGCAGAAAACACTTTACCGCTGGGGACAGGGTAAAACAGAGAGAGAAAGAGTCTTAAAAGATACAGAGGTGTCTTAGATCTCAGCTTCCTCAGGACACCTGACTTGTTCTACCGAACAGCAGAGAATACCAGTCTGCAGGGTTTGTTAATGCCTGGGCCAGCAATCAATACAGCAAGAATGACAATTCCAGGAACATACCAGGGGATTGTTCACCAAAGGAGGTAAAAATTATGACTCTAACCTCGGGCTTCAACTGGGCATACATCCACTAGTTTCTGCCTGGGGTTAGTTGAGGCTTGGAGGAACATGCCAAGATTTTTGTTTTTCAAGTTGGCAGGTCTTATCTTGGAAAAGAAACAGAATGGGTATACCAGTTTTCATGGATTATAAGATGACTGGGGATTGAGGGAGAGTGGGGGAGGGGGAGGGGGGAGTTGGAGGGGGAGGTAAGCAAAATAAAAAAAATTATTTTTGAGAACTTGCGAGAAATTGGGTCTCGCTGGCCAATTGTGGCCCTAGGTTGACATCTGTTGTATGTTAGTTTAGAATGTGTCTGTTTCTTAATAAATGATCTCAGAACTTCAGTGATAGCATCCAAGGGAAAATTAGAAAATGAGCTTGAGGAAACATTTTTTCTGGGTTCCTTCTCCCTGTGCCCAACAGGAAAGAGCCGATAGAAGCCCTGCCTAGTCTAACTTGAGGCCACCCATTGGCTGGTAGGACTAGGATGAAACATCAGCACCTTTAATGTGGGGTTGAAAAACGGAATGCCAGGAAGTTAAAAGGACTTAGGGGAAAATGTCCTTTGGCCTTCCGCTGCGTGACAGGATTCTGAAGTGGCAGCTAGTGAGCAGAGTAGACTCAGTTAGTCCAGTCAGAGGAAAAAAGCAGCAAAACCAGAGGACCAACATCAGTAATATCTTTGAGTACAGTGATGAAAGAGTGAGGATGGCTCTGCCAGAAAGGCGGGTCTCTTCATCAGGTTTCCCATAGCAGTGTGTGTCTCTGGCCAGCTGTCAGAGGAAACTGGCCCTGCCTAGTGCCTGATATTTATTGAGCACCTACTAGGTGCTATGAGTTCTTTTCTCTAGAGTCTTCATGCAAAGAAGGCGCCATCCTTTTTTCTCCTTTTTCTTTCTCTCTCTCTCTCTTTTTTTTTTATTTCAAAAATAAGGTTGTTTCAGATAGAGACAGATGGTGATTGTGTTTTCTACCAGCAGAATTATGGTTCTTTTCTAATTATTAAAAAAATGCATTTTCATAGTGATAGGAATCCAGTCGATACTAACCCAGAAGACTTTGGGGAGGGCTAAAGCTATGGTGAACTGAATCGCTTTTTCTTTCCACTCATGCACTGATTCAGGAGACGTGGTAAAATAGGGAATGAAAAACCAGAAGTCAAAGACAGAAGAAATCCAAACAAGGCTATAGTCACTCCTGCTATAGAAATCCCTTTGGAGATCTTTGAAGGTCTGAGAAATTGAACCCATTCAAGAATAAAGAATTTTCTATTCCACACTGTGTAATAATAATATCCAGCCTGGTAGAGTAAAGGCAATCCAGTGGGAAGATAAATTTTAATTTGCCTCCAAATGTAAATTCTCTTTGACTTTTACCTACCTAGGAATTTCTCCTTCCTCCCTTTTGTCTGAAATTAGGTTAAAAGTTACCCCAGGAAATGCCCATGATTGTTAGGTGACCTGACTTTAATCAGCTTTACTACAAACTTTTTATTATCTTCTAATTTTTTTTATCTTACATGAACCAAAGCACTCTCAATGCCAAGGAGTGATGGACATTTATCTGCATGAAAACCGAATAGTTTTTGTAAAGTCTCCATATTTTAACTCCACAATGCAATTTATCCACATGAATACTTGAATGAAATTCAAAGTTTTTATCCGATGGTTGCCCTGGATTGGACACAGTCCTAAAGAGAGCCCCTCTGATCCTTTAATTTAGTTTTTTCCCCCCTCTCTCTCCTCTCTTTCTCTGATCTGGGTGCTATTGCTCAATTGTGTTATTGCCTACTTAGTAACAGCCGTGGGCAATGAACCTTAAAAGTGATAACCCATCATATATATATTTTTTTATTCTGCCAGTCTCATAAAAAGACTACCAGTCATCTATTTCATCTCACTTATTGTCGATCAGTCCCTCATTTTTTACCTCCTTACCGTGATTTTCTTTGTGCTGTGGTTCCCAGCCATGGCCCGCTTCCTGCTGAATTAAACTGCAACCCAGACAAAAACCAAAGAGCACATCTCTCCCAAAGTTCACTTAGAAGGTCACCCCTGGTGAGATGGACATTGCAGATGTGCTAGAAAGATTAGAGGCTGCTTTGATGAAGCCTGCATCTGTTCTTTGCTCTTGGTCCTCAGAGTGGAAGACGGGATGGATTGCCATTGCCTCACATCATTTAAGATTTTCGACAAGCACCTCCCATCAAAATTCCCCCCAGACCCTGGGTCGTGTGTGTATGCGCACACATGTATGTGTGTGCGTGTGTGTATGTGTGTGTGTGTGTTTTACACGACACTTTAAAATGACTGAGATATTCAAAAGGACATTGCCAAGTGAGCTCTTTGCAGGGCTCACATTCCATTAGGTTGCCCTTCTTAAGGTCTCTTGGTGGGCCCTCTGTTCTATTTGATGGCAATTTCTGTTCATTCCAAATTGTATTAAATCTCTTTAGTGGCTTCAAACAGCTCTCAAGAGCTGCAATTTTAGCATTTGGGTGCTGATCACATCAGTCCCTGGACTTTTGTTATTTTTCACCCCTTTGATGGTTTTCCTCCCGGCTTCTGTTGTCATTGGCTCTCACTTTCATCTCCACCGTCTGTTCTGTAATGGTGTTATCTATTCATTCGAGAGAGTCCGGCCATTCAGCCCTCTGAAGAAGAGGCCATTCCCTCACTTCTCTGTCCTGGCTGTCCCAGTGGGTAGTCCATGATTTGTGCCTTTCATCAGGCAACTGTGGAGACCCCTCTTTGGGCAACCACTTTGGTGATGGGATAAGGATTCATGTATCATGATTTCATTTTTATCAACCTCTTCTGTGTCTTCTCGTTTGGGGATGAGATGCGGCAGTCTTCGTTATGGCAGGTATTTTTATAAATGGCTTCGTCTCTGATCATTGCAAATGATGAAAGGTAGGCCACCTCATTTCCATCTTATGGACTTTCCACAGATAGATATTTCTTGTCTCTTCTTAGAGTGTGACCAAATGATCGGAACATGGAGCATGCCTTGAGGATTGCATTCCTGGATCCTGAGACTTTTTCCAAGTCATTTAACCCTGTGACTGCCCACATTTTTATTCCCTCTGAAATCCCTATCACAAATGTTGCATGCTATTTTGCCTAATTTCACATTGTATTTCAAAAGCTCTAGTGCCAAGTAATATGATTTTTAAATGATAATAGAACCTGTATGGTTCTTTTCTAAGCTAATTTTGCATTTCCATCAAGCAAAAGATTTTAAAAGCAAAGGTCTGCAGAGTAGTTTCCAAATGAACATCCATGACGTTAGAAGTAGGTTGGTTTTAACTTAATCATAGGAACAGTTCCTTCTCCTATTGGTAAACACATGTGACACCGCCTGCCTTGACCTCCCCCCATCTGAATGGGTAAAACATTAAAAGGTCCAGGAAAAGTTTAAATAAGCTAATCAGAAACAGAGCCACAAAAGAGAAGAGCTACAACTTCAAAATAAATTCTCAACTTCTGAAACCGATGTCATGATGAACATAGGGGGCCCCCTCACAAATACTCTGTGTTTAATGTCATACAGAAAGGACTAGAGACTGTACATCAGCCACACTATGGCCAGCCTTGTTGCATGCTGTGCACCATTTGAGCTGGATTCTATAGATTATTATGAGGCCCAATCAATTGAAACTTATTTAGTAATTTACTGGTGGCATGTTATTAAAAAACCATGTAAATGATCTCTTGTGGCAGGAATGAATAGATAATATAAAAATGTACAAATAGAAAAGAACATATAATTAGTGACAAAAAAAAATCATCTGAAGAAATAAGACAGCCTCCTATGTCACTTTCAAAAGGCCTCCTATGGAAAACTTCCCTGATACTTGCCAAACTGAACTCGGTGGAATATAAATTCTTTAAGAACAGAAAATCAGTTTTCAATACGTAGCATGGAGCATCCTATAGTAAGCACCAGAATGTGAGTCAGAAATTCAGGTCCCCACGCTACTGTCAGCGGTGTGACCCGCCATGCCAGAAGTCTGTCTGAGCTTCATTTACCCGCCTATCAGTGGAGATCATAATCCCTGCCTGCTGCCTTCCTGGGCATTTGTAAGTGTCAAATTGTGGCCCCTAACTTGCATGCTCATTAATATTATCAACATAATGGTAGTAATAATAATACAATTTAATAGCAATTTAGAGGTGGCCATGGTGCTTTTAATACAAAACAGAATTATTCTGGAACCTGGACAATATGTAAAGTAAAAGAGACAGAAATCTAAAAGCATCTGAGCTCTTAGTCCAGAATATTCTCAGTAGTGACCTCCCATTCCTCTGTCTAGGTAGGAGCCAAGAAAATTTATCTCAGAACCTTCGGCTCCTGCCCTTGTAAAGTCTGTACAATGTGGATCTAGCCTGGCAGGTGGAGAGGCAGCAGTTTCCATGCTTCTGACAAATTAACTAGTTTTCACAGATGTTTTGCAGCTGCCCTGGAAACAGGCTAGCAGTTTTGAAAAAGAATTATTGCAGCCATGAAGAAGGTGTTGGTATTGTGCGTGTGCATGGATAAAGCATTCTTTTAAAAACCCATCATTTCGCCTGCACTGAATGGCAACAGTGCCAAATTGTGCCTATGGTTTTCTTCCTTTTTTCCATCAAACTTCCTTTAACTGCTCACCTTCCCTTCTCCAGAATCCACCATCAGGTTAAACATTATTATATAAATAGCAATTGCAATAAATACCTTTATACAATGATATATATGTAAACCTTACACTGAACACTCATAATTCAAGGAAACAACATACAAAACCCTTCTAGCTTTCAGTAGGGAGGAAGAAGCTGCGTTTGAACGGTTTTTAGTTTATTGATACTATGTTTGGCTAATATTAGAATTGAATGAAATACCTGTGTGTAAAACAGATGTCCTACCATGGAAAGTTCTTCATTTTTCCAACAGGCTTCAAAACATAGCTCAATGAAAGGAGAATACCCAAGTCTCTGATTGTAAGGTCTTAAGTAATTAGGGTTATTATTTTAGATATGTATACCAATGCCATAGTCACAGGCATTATCAGAAAATGAGATATCCCATATAAATTAGTTTTCTGGAGCATACATGGTCTCTCTGTAAGTGCCTAAACTACTTCACTTATTTAGGAAATGGGGGCTTTCAAAATATATTATGTAAGTCCCTGTCTTCTTAGAGTTCATGGACTAATCCATTCTTAATGATTCAAAGTCATTATAAACATTAATTATTATGGCGTGTACAGTATGCTGTAATACAGGATGTCCTCAGAGACTCTGCAGGTGTGGTAGCTTGTTTGCTTCTATGCTAAATGGCCCCAAGCTGTCATAATTTCTGAGTTCTTATGTCTAATTTTGTATAATATCTTAAAAAAAAAATCTTCCTTCAGTATTTATTGTTTCTTCTTGCTCTTATAGCAGAACTCAATTCCTTTCTGCTGTGCTTTTCCAAATATCTTTAATATCTTTTGTATATCTGTGATCCAGATATATGTCAGAATTATGTCTTACATAATAGAAAATAGACTCTGAGTGAATACGAGAGGAATGCTTTTTTTAGTGCATATAGAAACTTCAGTTCCTGCAATTTTAGTGGTATCTTTGTCAACCTTTGTTTCTTTTCTTTTTTTTTTCTTTTGTTTATTTTTTTTTGTTTGTTTGTTTTCTTCCATGTTCTATTTCATAAAGCTTTCTAGCGAGAGTTCTCTGATTATGAAAAGTGTGGTGACGATTATTTATATTTTGCTGATAGCAGTTTTAATTCAGTGTTACTTTAGATAACCACTTGCCTTACTGGAAACAGCACACCTTCTGCCAGTCTTAATGCCAATTTTTTTGCGCAGATTCAAGAATGGGACTTTTAAAATTTTAACTTCCTTTTTCAAATATCTTTCACTGTGCCTCACCCAAAGTCCACTCCCAGAAAATATCCGATGATTAACTGAGATTTAAAAGTAGTTGTCACACACAAGCTACATACAAATGAAACTTTCCAGGAACTATATTTGTCTTTCATGTTCTGTAGAATGCTGTGGGCTTTTCACACCTTGGTTTAAAAAAAAAAAAAAATCAGGAAAGATCAAGTTGAGCATACATGATAAAGTTAATTTGGAAAAGGAGCTGAAAGGAGAACTCTCTGTATGAATTCCAAATACATTGCAGCTTTCCTACAGGATTATTTTGTTGATGGAAGAATCTGTAGTTCATAATTAGGAACCCTTTAATTCATTCATTCATTCCAACAATAGCATTTATTGAATGCTTGCTGGGCCCCACCAGGGATGCACAGGGCTATCAGCCACAATCTCAGGAAACAGACATTTTGGCCAGAATTCGAAGGTTGCTGTGACTCAGAACCCAGCTGCCATATGTTTGAAGCATTCCCCCAGTTAAAACCAAAAGCTTTAAAGCAAAGATTTAGCTTGGGTTTTTTTTTTCCAAACTAGCCTTGATTCAATTAGAACAATCCCAAATATTTCATGTTCTGGGAAGGAATCTGCAGAAGTGGTGTCACAATGTTTTCCTGTTTGCTGACATGTCATTCAGAAGCCCTGTCCAAGATCATTTAAAATAGCTTGGAAATAATTGGAAGTGATGTGCCTCTGCGGAAAATACTTGCAGGATGCCTGTCAGCAAATGGTGTTTTAAGCCCAAGGTTTGATTTAGA
Source organism: Loris lydekkerianus (assembly GCA_963574355.1). Taxonomy (NCBI): domain Eukaryota; kingdom Metazoa; phylum Chordata; class Mammalia; order Primates; family Lorisidae; genus Loris; species Loris lydekkerianus. The sequence goes on along the minus strand of CAUYPK010002124.1, from coordinate 113,432 downwards.
CCTGTTGTTAGGTTCCTTATGACAATTTATATGTCTAAAAAGTGTCGTCTCCAGAAAATTTAATATAACTGTAAGTGAGGAGACAATGAAAATGTCACATAAAATAATCATTATTGATACTGTGGTTTTATGTCTCTGTTCTGCTTTGTAATCAAATACACAGGTTCATCCTCTCTCCCTGCCTATCCTTAGCTCTCTTTGCCCGTAATTCCATCATGTTTTGCATCTACTAAAGACCAATAATCTTAAATAGTGTCCCTTAATTATATTTGATCATCATAATCTTGTAAAAAAATCATTTGTTCACATTTCGAGTGAAAGAACCATTGTTTACCCAGCTTGCTTGTTTCCCACTGTATTTTAGCATTTAGATTATGTCATTAACCTTAGTTACACACAGAAAGATGGAGATAATTTTATAGAAATCATTGGTTTTTATTGTCTTGAAGTCTTGAGGGACGTAACAGATTTTTGTAAGAAAAATATTTCAGACAGAATCATAATATGCTTCTTAATTAAATTTTGGGTTTTTTAGGAATGCTTGAAAGATAAAAAAAAAATCTCATTTCCAGAGAGTACATACTCTAAGTATATTATTAAACAATCACTTTTAAACATTCAGGAAGCATTTTTGAAAATGGAGTAGATAAATCATCAGTTCTTATGATGACGTATGGATAGTATAGTGTATGTAACCTTGAATCTGAAGACTAAGGCTAGGTTGATGGAATAGCAAAACATCTATTTTTAAAGTGAAAAATTATCTTAGTTATTGAGAAGTGGTACTGTCTGGATATCTAAATAAATATACTGTTCACTGTTCATCAGTATATTTTGTATTATTCATATAGTTATAGATGTCTGGTTGGGCATCATAAACCATTTCAATCCAAGGATTATTAGGTATCAACAATGTGCCAGCTAGTAGTGGTTTTCATGTTGGTTGTCTGACTTTTAAGGTCTTAGAAACATCTTTAAAGATAGTTATTGTTCTAGCTGTACAGGTGGGAAAACTAAAGCTCAAAGGATATAAATAACTTGTCACCAATCACACAGCCCCTGTTAGAACTAGAATCGGAAGCCAGATTTCCCAACTCCAATTCCAGTCAATACTCTTTCCTCCATATATGCTGCTTGCAAATCAGTGTTTATTTATCCAACAAGTATTTACACAATACCTATATGCCTAGCACTCTGGTAAGCCTTAGAGGCATAAGAGCTACAAAGGTGAATAGGACAGATGTTTCCTGACTGTAAACTTTTAGTTCAGTGAAGAAGACAGAAAAGATAGCAAATGTTTACAAAAGCCAGGGTGAAGAATCAGGTTTGCAAAAAGGGAGGAACAGGATGCCAATTGGAGCCAAAAGCTTGTCTGATGGTGGGTAGAGGCTTGGCTAAGACCTCCCGAAGGCAGTGACGTTGAAACTGAGGCCACGGAATCGCAAAAATAGATAGACAAAGATGGTCTGTTCTCATTAGTGGAGGATTTTGTATGTGTGAATTTTCATACTCACTAAAATTTATCTGTAACCCTAAAATCCATACTAGCTGTGGGTCATTCACAGACAGATACCTGCATGGTGTCCCCGGACATGCTGCCAGTTGAGGACCATCAAGGTCAACTTCTGCCTTCCTGTTTTTGCTATCATATTATAAACATGCGTCCTTTTTGAGATCTATTTATTTAATGCCACATTTTTCTGCTTTTTGTGCCTTTTGTTGGTGATCTCACAATTTTAAGTGGCCCCACAGCCGGGAGCTCATGCCTGTAATCCTAGCACTCTGGGGGCTGAGAAGGACGGATTGCCTGAGGTCAGGAGTTCGAGACCAGCCTGAGGAAGGACAAGACCCATCTCTTAAAAAAAAAAAAAAAACAAAAGAAAACTAGCAGGCCCTTGTAGCAGGGCAGGTGCTTGTAGTCCCAGCTACTAGGGAGGCTGAGACAAGAGGATCATTTGTGCCCAGGAGCTTAAAATTGCTGTGAGCTATGACACCATGGTACTCTTCTACTCAGGGCAACATAGTGAGACCCTGTCTCAAAAATAAATAAATAAAATAAGTGGCCCCACAAGCATAGTGCTTGCTAAAATGCTGTCTAGTGTTCCTCAGCATGAGAAGGATGTGATGGTGCCTTATGTAGAAAATTTAGTGTGTTAGAGAAGCCTCCTTAAGCCATGAGTCATATTGCTATTGGCTGCCAGTTCAGTGTTAATGAATCAACAATATATATTAAATAAGATGTGTTTAAACAGAAACCCACATAAAACAAGGTTGTGTGTTGATTAATTGACAAAAATATTATAAGTGCAGACTCACAGATACCTGTTTCCTCCAGGAGCAATGATTTCATATTCTAAAATTCAATGTTACTGGTGACTTTATAGAACTTACCTACGGCAAATAACCAGAATTGACAATAGGTAGTAAATATCTGACCACACCCAGTGCTGGTTGAGGATATGGAGCAACTGGAACTCTCATACATTGCTGATAGGAATGCAGAATGGCACAGCTACTCTTAAAACCCTTTGGCATTCTTATAATTAAATGTATACATTCATCCCATGTGATCTAACAATCACATTCCTGGGTATTTATCTAGGTAAAATAAAAACTTACGTTCACACAACAGCCTGTAGTCTGAATGTTTATAGCAGCCTTGTTTTTGATCATCCCCCAAATGGAAACAATCCAGCTGTCTTTCAGTTGGGGAATAAACAAACTACGGAATGGAATATTATTCAACAATCAGAGGGAAAAAATGATGGATATGCTCACTGACATGGGAGGAATCTCAAATGCTGTATACTCAATAGAAGAAATTAGTCAAAAGGTCCCATCCATAATATACTACTGTATTGAAATTATATATGTTATATATGTATGTAACATCTTATTTTATATATACATATATTTTGAAATATATATATATATTTCAATTCAGTACATCTTATTTTATAAAAAAATAATATATATATATATGTGTGTGTGTATATATATATATATATATATATATATATATATATATATATATATATACATATATATACAGAGAGAGAGAGAGAGAGAGAGAGAGACACGGTGTCACTATCTCACCCTCAGTAGAGTGCGATGGCGTCACAGCTCACAGCAACCTCAAACTCTTGGACTCAAGTGATCCTCTTGCCTCAGCTCCCAAGTAGCTGGGACTACAGGTGCCCGCCACAACATCTGGCTATTTTGTTGTTGTTTAGCTGGCCCAGGCCAGGCTCAAACCCGCCAACCTTGTTGCATGTGGCTGGCGCCATAACCACTGTAGAATGGGCGCCAAGCCTGAAATAATTTTTTTTAAATTAATTTTATTAAAATTATTATCACTATATTGATAAAAAATAGATCTGTGGTTGAAGAATAAGCTAACTACAAAGAGGCACAGAGGAATACTGAGGAAGAGGAGACAGATTGTTGGTAGTTGTAACAGTAAATGCCTTAGTCTATATACTAAAAAGGGTGAGTGTTACTATATGTCAATTATATTTTAAAGAAAAGATGGGAAAAAACCCTGAGATTTGAAGGACAAATCAACGTACAGTACTGATGTGCCACAGTAACATCAGAATATACCATGAAAACAGTACCCTGTATGGTCAACTATAGTTCTAGTTGAAAAGATGTTGTTAGTGGAAAATAAACACTATATAGTAATTTATGTTGCACTACAAATTGAACAGTGATCGTTCTAAACATATAAAACATGTTTTCTTTTCTCTCGTTTTGTTATGCCTAAATCTACCATAGTGACAGGAAATAGTCTCTTACTGTTTTCTTTTTTTTTTTTTTTTTTGACAAGTACTGATGTCTGGGAACCAAACTGTGGTGCTCATGTGGGCATTATTCATAAGGGGACAAAACCTTTTGTTTTCAAATTACCCAGTTAAATAGCAGTTGCCCTGGAGGTAGTATAGAAAACAAGACCAAATATGATATCTCTTACCTTGCTCATATACAGGGTATCCATAAAGTTCATGTGCAATTTAAAATTAAAAATATTTAAATCTAAAATATATTTTTATAATATATAATAAAATATAAAATATTATATTTATATATAAATATATTATATATTAAATATTAAAAATATTTTAAATTGCACATTAACTTTATGGACACCCTGCATTATATAATTATTTAATGGCAGGCACCTGTCAGACAGGGACAGTTGAGTTCCTCATTTCCTTGGAAGAAGGAGGCCACTTTGAGTGTCTTCCAACTCTGATATTTCCCTTTTTTGTTTATGAGAGCTGTGCCACATTACCTTTGTTATATTTCTTTTTTGTTTGTTTCGTTTTTTGCAGTTTTTCGCCGGGGCTGGGTTTGAACCCACAACCTCCGGCATATGGGGCCGGCGCCCTACTCCTTTGAGCCATAGGTGCTGCCCGCCTTTGTTATATTTCAAGGCACAAAGATGTTATAATTCAAATCACCTATTACATTGTGATTTATGAAAGTCAGTTTCACCATGTCACATGTACCTAACCTTTGGAAGAATGGGCACAGTGAGCTTTCTGAGACTATGACTGTACTTAAGGCTTTACAGCTAATTTGATAATGCATATCAGTAGTTTCTCAATGAAGTATACCAGAGCTTACACAAACAAGACACTCTTTCTCACTTGTGTTATGACACTGTAGAAATTACTTTATCTATATTTTACTTAAGATGCGCTTTCAAAATATCTCAAGGCTGTGTGTGTTCCACGTTTTTGCATAAATAATAACACCATGATTCACCGTAGTTACTTAACAACGTAGACAACAATTTATTCAAAGTGCATTGAAAATTAAATGGCTGTGCTTAAGATTATTATGCCATCAAAGCCATTTGTTGGCTGATTGAAGTAGGTGAACAAAATTGCTATATTATATTGATAGTTTTGTTACAAAAACTAGTGTGGAAAAGAGTAGCATCACAGTTTGTACAGTGGTGAGCATAAAAAAAAAAAAAAGAAAAAGGCAGCAGTGATACAACTTGAAAAAGTAAAAACAGTAAATATCTTTATCTTGTGCTTTCTGTACAAGAAGAGTAGCATGAACTATGAATTTGTTACTTTTTCCCATATTTAACAGATATTTTTCTTTTGTTTGGTATCTTTCAGGAATGCCAGCTCCGGCTTTTGTATTTTTAGTTTCTTTGTAATCCTATCTAACATTCCATTAACAATATTTGGCATTCTTTGATTATTCCAAAACACACACAAAAAAACTCCCTCCCCTCAAGAGTTTTTAATGTGTAACAAGTGTTTCTTAAATGTACAAATGGCAACATTGTTTTCCAACAGGATAATTACCACCATGTACAGTATGTTTCTTCATTAGTAGTAATTAAATAATTTACTAAATTGTGCAATAATTCCTAATGACACATGCTAACCCTGCTCAATTACAAGAGCTAGTGATAAAAGAATTTCTCGCACACATACCTACATGTTACTTCAGTAGTCATTTTTGATTTCTGGAGAAGTCAGCTTGCCATTTTCAAAATACTAAGCAGTATGAACTCAAGGAAAAAGTAGTTAATTTTAGAGAGTCCTAACCTAATGTTAGGTGTGCACTCCCTAGAATCAGTTTACTTAGATTTATCTTGCGGTTCCACTGGTTATTACCCAGGTGTTCTTGGACAAGTCACTTAATTTCTCCGGGCCCCTGTTTTCTTATCTGTAAAATGAAGATAATAAAAGTGAAAAATGTTTAGAGGTGAATAAAATGATAAAAAGAACATAAAATCAATGCCTTCCATGGAAGAGGTCCCAAGTAATAATTCACCTGTAGGAGACATAGTAGCAGCAACAATGACAGTATTATATAAATATTGGAAAGCTATTTTGAGTTCAGGAAAATTATCTTGGGGGACATAAGGTTTAACTGGGTACTAAAAATCTAATGTTAATTTTGATTCTCAATGGAATGCCTCATTTTGCAAAATGTAGGAAAAGTTTTTAATTCCAGAGAAGCACAATTATTTTTGAAATGTGAATCTCATGTTTTTAGAAGAATTTAACATTTTTATTAAAACAAACAAAAAATGCCCATAGCTATTCTTGTTTGAGTGCTCACAACACACTTCTCCAGTGCAGGACGGGACATAAATAATAGATGAACTTCTGAGAGCAGAGAATAAACTTCTGATCAGACGCTGTCACCCCAGATGAATCCAGTCCTGTAAGCTGGAGCTTAAATGTGAGCATCAAAACTGCTATTGACATGTGGTACAACTGTCTGAAACGTCAATAGTTATCAAATGAGTATTTCATAATGCAGAATAATTGATTACTTTGCTTGACTGCACAGGAACATATTTTCTCTGCGAAAGCAAAATAATGCCAGCATTTGCTCCTGGAACGTTCTTCGCTGCGAGATTTGGATTTCCCAAAGAAGCCCGTGTTATTCGGTCCTTGATCACACATGACAAAAATAGGGAAAACCATCTGTAACTGCTTATCTTTTCTCCATTATTTGAAAATATATTTTTAAGATAGTTCTTTAAAGGAAATAAAATATGGCCTATATAAGAAGCATCTGTCTTAATAGAACTGTCTCGGATCATTTTCAGAACTGAAATGGAGGAGACACAAAATCAAATAACATTCAATTTATCTTGTTCATCCTAAAATGCTCTGCTTAGCGTTTCACTCTGATGAAATAACATCTATTTCCAGTTTTATTCTTCCTTGGTGTGCTGTGATGTGGAACTCTTTTGCTCTATGTGTTTTATTAAGTGTAATTTAACTTTATGACTATCAAACCAACTATTAATCCTTACAATCAGACTAGGAAATAGGGGAGCTGCAAAGAGATTTATTTTCTAAAGCACAATTCCCTGCTTCTGCCCTCAATTATACTTATTGTCTAAACATGTGTAGTTTGCAGAGCTCCGATCCAGGTACCTTGAGGGAAGGCAGAGGAGGTATTAATAGCCACCACCTACATGTGGGGCTTTCCCCCCATCTTGTCTATATGTATTTTATGCTACTATCAGCCCTTACTACTAGCTGTTTCTTAAAGAAGAAATGCATTGTCTATCCGTATATTTACAGTGTTTTTCCAGCCTTTGAAGAGGCCCTTCATTTCTATTTCTATCTATTAAGATCTGATTTGGCCTTTAAGATTTCACTTAAATCCTATGTCCTCCATGAAGTCCTTCTTTTTTTTTTTTTAACGGTAGGCTTTTATTTTTAATACCTATTATGCTCTGAATTCATAGGGAAAGGGTCCAGCAGCTTGGGGAGGCACCTTTCCATTGAATGTGACAAAGCTTGCTATGCCTGTTATCCCATGAATTCGTGGGGAATAGGTTCCAGCACCTTATGCTTCTGTTCTATTGGGTCTCTTGGTTTTCCTGTGTGCTGTGATATACACCTATTATGCCATGAATCCATGGAGAACAGGTTCCAGCACTTTATGCTCCTGCTCACCTGCTTTTTTTTTTGGTTCTCCTGGGTGCTATGCTGTGGGCCTATTATGCCATAAATTCATAGGGAATGGGTTCCAGGAGCTCAGGCTCCTTTCTGTTGGTTCTCACAAAGTGGGCTTCTCTGGGCAGAACAGGCTGGTGCTCCAGTTAAACCCAGATCCCTTTCTCTTTGGCTTCCCTCTTTTTCTGATCATTTTCCGTCACGTGTTTTAGGAAGCTGTCTCAGCTCTTAGAGTGCTTAATATGCTCAATAGGAACATTAATCCTCCTGGCAAGAATCCTGCCCTTAACTTGTTTGTTTACAACAATGCCAACAGCATGCAGGGTAACATCGTAGACTCTTTCAGTTTTGCCGGGGTGACATCTGTGTGGCATGCCTTTTTGAATAGTACCCGTTCCCTTGATGTCTATAATATCACATTTCTTGTAGATTTGCATATATGTGGCCAAAGGAACAACTCCAAGGTTTCTAAAAGGCCTAGAGAACATGTATCGGGTGCCTCTCACCTTTCCCTTTGTGTTTGTCATTTTGGTGAATTCCTGGCCCAAAAACGAAGTCCTTCTTCTCATGAAGTTTAAGATTAACCCTGAACAGAGTCAACTCTCTTATTCTCAACTCAGGCAGGCAGCACTTTATTTCTAGTACAAGGATGTGCCACACGTTCTGCCTATGGTTAGTTCGTACCAGATTGCAGGCTCCTTGAAGGACAGACTGACATCTTGATCTTTTTCCTTCCCTCTCTATATCTTAGTACAGAATAATACATACAAAAGCTATTTAGTCATTGCTCTTTGGGTGGGAGCTTACTGTCTTATAAGAAATAAATCATAAAAAAAAAAGAAAGAAGTTGTGAAAAGCCTGCTAGACCACAAGGCCTCTTAGGCCAATAGGTAATTTAATTTATATTAATCTTTACATGCCCAGTATTTAGCAGGTGTTCAATAAATACAGTTCACCCTTGACCAACATGTGAGTTAAGGAGACTGACCCTGTTGCAGTCAAACATTTGTGTATAACTTTAGATTACCCAAAAATTTAACTACTACGTCTACTGTTGACTGGAAGCCTTACCAGTAACATAAACAGTAGAATAGCACATATTGTGTATGTCATATGTATTATATTCTGTATTCTTTGCATAAAGTAAGCTAGGAATAAGAAAATATTAAGAAAATTGTAAGGAAGAGAAAATGTATTTATTCATTTAGAGGGAGAGAGGTCATCATAAAGGTCATCATCCTCTTTGTCTTCAGATTGAGTAGGCTGAGGAAGAGGAGGAAGAGGAAGGGGCGGGTCCTGCTGTCTCAGGGGTGGCAGAAGTGGGAGAAAATCCTTGTGTAAGTGGACCTATTTCAAACCCATGTTTTTCAAGGATCACCTATACTTGTGTTATCACACACACACGCACACGGTTTCAAAATTGTAGCAAGCTTAGCAAACACGCACGGTATTAGGCATTTCAACAAATCTTTATTAAGGATCATTATTTTATGTCATGAATGTGCTCTGTGTGTACAACAACATAGGGGCTGACAGGGCTGGTGATAGGAGTTCCCCCTGTAAGCCCTTCTGAGAGATTATTACTTCATCCTTTCTTGATAGTGCTTCATTAAATCCTTCTAAGTGGTCCGATAAGGCTCTACTATCCTTATTTCACATATGATGAAAAAGAAAAAAAAAAAAAAAACAACGTTGCTCAAGCTGACACAGCTTCTGAGTGGGATGAAAGGCTGGTTTTGAGCCCAACTTTGTCTAATACCAAAGCTCATTCTACCATTCCATCGAGTTCAAGGAAACAAAGAAGCTTCTTGGAGGAACAGTACACATGACACAGCAGAGAGAAAGGGACAAAGTGTTCCTGAAAAGTTGATGGGAAAGGATCCTGAAAGCCCTCCTGGGACCTTCCAGACATAGGAGCCGTGTGACACCTGTTTCTACCCCTCCTCATTCTACAAGTGGGGGACTTAATGTCCTGAGAGGTGAATCGACTTGCCCAAGATGACATGGAGAGCTAGTGAGAAATGTGAAGCCAGAGCCCAGGAGCCTGTGTTATGAATTCACTTATATTTTTTGTATTCCTTTAATTAAAAATAAAAATGTTTCCTGAATGGCCTGTTCCACTGTCTGCTGTAGGAAAGGACACCACCGGGGGATGTAACGAGGTGGAGGGTCCACTGGCCTCCCTTGCATTTCTTTCCTTCCTGCCTTGGCAGGTGTGTATGTGGTGAGGCACCTGCTACCTACCTATTCTGTGGAAGCTGCTCAGCTCTGTCTGCCCGTGAACTTTACCCTTTTCCTCATTAGGATGGTTACAAAATATAAGCCCATTCTCTGAATTTCCTAATAGGTGTATGAAATATATGGTTCTAGAAATCCCAGCATCCCTGCACCACCGTCTCTATCCAATCAAATCTTTCACCTCCACCATCCCATTACACTAATAAACACGCCCATGGCTTGGAGCCATTTATCAACCCTGAGTGGCAAAGTGCTGTGCAAACGTCTTTTCAATGGGCTCCTTTAGGAATGTTCCAAGTGACTCAGGAACTGACTTCTATAGAATTTTCAGAACAAAGGTCAGCTGATCCGTGAGCTTTTCAAGATAAGGGCTACTGTCTTGTTTATTTAATTCTCTAGCACAATGCTAGGCACCTAATACCTACTCAGTCAGTGTAGTTGATTGGGAGAAGTGTGGGTGAGTATGTGTGCAAAATGGAAGATATCTCTTGTCACCAAAATAGTTTATTTCACAATATTTCATGGACTATCCATAAGCTTAAATACGTGCATTTTTGTTTTGTTTTGTTTTGTTAAACAAAGTCTCACTCTGTAGTCCAGGCTAGAGTGCCATGGCATCAGCCTAGCTCATAGCAACCTCAAATCCTGGGGCTCGAGTGATTCTTCTGCCTTAGCCTCCCAAGTAGTTGAGACTACAGATGCCCACATACCTGCCTAATTTTTCTATTTTTAGTAGAGATAGGGTCTCGCTCTTGCTCAGGCTGGTGTTGAACTCCTAAGTTCAAGCGATCCTCCTGTGTAGGATTCCCAGAGTGCTAGGATTATAAGCATGAGTCACAGCACTCAGCCTCATACATGCATATTTACATTGACATCTGTATTCATTTTTGTTTGTTTGTTTTTTGAGGGGGAGACAAGAGTCTTACTTTGTTGCCCTCGGTAGAGTGTCGTGGCGTCACAGCTCATAGCAACTTCAAACTCTTGGACTCAAGTGATTCTCTTGCCTCAGCCTCCCAAGTAGCTGGGACTACAGGCACCTGCCACAATGCCTGGCTATTTTTAGTGACGGAGTCTTGCTCTGGCTCAGGCTGGTCTCTAACTCCTCAGCCTCCCAGAGTACTAGGATTACAGCCATGAGCCACCACATCTGCATTTGTTGTAAAACAGGGAATAAGATAGACAAGCCATATTAACCTGTTCATTCCATCCCCCCTTAACACGTAAATATCAGGGCTCCTTCTTTCACTGTTGGTTTCTGAGTCTCACCAGTATTACTCCAGTCATAAATGTTCCTTCATGAGACACTGGCTCCTGGTGGATGCAAAATTAAGCAAAGCTGTGATCTATTGTAGATTAAATTTGTGTTTTCTCCATAGCTTCCCAAATAGTCTTGCTTAGAACTTTCTGGGTCTGACCATATTTGGTCTATAGGAAACCTGGTCCCCTGGCTCTGTGTCAGCCAGAATGGCCCACGTCCTAAAGGTTATAGTTCAGTGGTGGCTAAGGATTCAGCTGAATCAAGCTGCCTAGGACCACATTAACCTTTAACTGATCCTTTTCTTGTTCAGCTAGAAAGAAATTAATTAGATTAGCAAGCTGCCACAGACCAAAGAGAGAGAGGTGCAGGGCCTGGGTGAGACAAAACTACAATGCTCTCTCACATGCATCAGCAAACTTTCAAATCACCTTTGTCCTAGGAGCCACTTACAGACTTGGCATAAATTTGTCAATCTCCTGGTCTGCCATTCTCTCAATAGTATTGTGTGTGTGATTCAGGGAGGCATACTATGACATTAGAGCTTGTCAATAATAAAATATGCTCTCATAAAGTCAAGTATTATTTCTTCTTTTAACCTCTAAAGTAGGAGGATCAGCACCAATTTACTAATTATGGTTGTCTCGACCCTCTCCAAAAATGCACCAGACTTTTCTCATAGGCCTTTTGGAACAACCAGGCATCAGAAGTGTCTCCCCCGCTTCCGTGGGAAACCCAGCACACAGGGACACTGTGTGGGGCTGTGACTATCTCTAGAGGACTCTGAAATGAATTACATTGTGTTTGGAAGTCTGCTGTGTGCCTTCTTTTCCAAGAGATTAGCCAACAGAAACCTCTGAGTTGAGAATTTATTCATACTGGGCTCTCATTCATGGTAAAGAATTCCTATCCTATTTGATTATCTTCATGTAGCAATATATATATATTTTTTAGAACACTTAGTAAAAAGAAAAAGATGGTAAGAAAAGATTACTTAGCACTGCGTCTTCCCCATAGTAGGTTCTCCATAGCATTTGTTTAATAAAATCCAAATAATTATTCCTATATATTTATTATATTTTAATATTTTATTGCATTTCTGCGTTATTGTATTTTAATATAACAATGGTAAAGTGTGGGTAAAAATTTGCATTGAGTAGTATCATCGATGGCTTTAATTTTGTATTATTAAAGAGAAATATGGATCCTTTCATTCCCAACATTTTTGTTTGGTTGGGGACTTAACAATTCTGTAGGAAATTTGAACTTAAAATTTTTTAAAGCCTTTAATTTTTTTTACTTTGAACGTTTCATGAAAACTGTGTGTTAATATAAAGAACAGTAATATACCCTGAGTTAAAAGCTGAAGACATTTAGTGGAGGCATGCCTTACAAATAACATTTAGCCACATTGGAAGATTAGGACTTAATATCTGAAATTTTGTTGGTCATTGGTTGTAGGATGTGAACCAAATGCATTTCTAAAGGGCAAGGTCAGTATTACGTTGTCCTGGGAATGTCTGTGTTGAATAAATGTGCAAATATTTCAAATAAGTATTATGAGATTAGATCCCTATTGGGGAAACATCTATAGGATGAATGATTCTACTAGGAGTAATTGAAGGAGCACATATCACCTTACATGTCATTCCCAATGACCGATTTCACTTGCAATGGTCTAGAAATAAATACTGATTACTAGTGATGTAAGACTGTTTACCATGGAGTCAGATATCTGAAAGGGAGGCTAGAGTGAATGGATCTGGTTATTTTCAAAATATTATTTCCTAAAGCAGAATACTGTTTAAAAGTAACACTGGATTCTCAGAATTATCTGACTTCATTTGTGTGGAGTAGGAAAGAACGTGTCTAGGAGCGCGCAGTCTCTGCTGGTTTTCCATCCTTTAATGGTACAAGAAAAAGAAAATCATACCTGACATCTACCTACAGGATAGCTTGGCATGCCCCTTCCTTCTGGTGTTTAGCACAAGGGAAATCAAGGCCCACATTTGAATGATGGTGTCAGTGCAGCTGAGGAGCATTGCTTCACTGGGAGATGTAGTTGCATCATGGGAACATGGTGTGACTTAATTTCATAATTGTAAACATTTCAGTGGGTATGGTTGATTCATTGGAAACTCTTGTCCACTTCACTGTGGCTGGACAGCTGAGTTAACATGGGTACGTCTTGGCTTCACACTTTTATAATTTCTTTTCTTTGTGGTTTTATTTGGAAAAAAAATTATACAGGAAAAACATTGTATTAGAATGAAATTTATCTGAAATCAAACTTTTGTAAAGCCACAGTTTGACTGAAGGACAATGAACTTTCTTGACCTTCTACATCAGAGCACTGTGTAAATGTTGGGAAGACTTAATTTTGCCTTGAGAGGGAGCTGGAGGTTGGGGAGAGTATGAATCCTTGTTTTCTATATTGCAGACTGTCTGCTTGTGTTTTAAATTATGGCCCAACTCAGGGGCAAGGGTAACTCAGTTATATGGAAAAATAAATGCTAGAATTCTCCTCGCTTGATCATCATGAATGCAATAACTAATTGCCATCTAATATTTTAAGTTGTACGTGGAAACACTGACCAACAGAAAAGAAAGCAGAATGAAATTTCATGAAGGAGCAGCAGGAGGTATGCAAACTTAGCTTTTGAGAATTTTTTCTGTTATGCTCAATACTGTCATACTATATAAGTTTTAAATAATGCAGAATCTTGAGCATGTAGCATCTGTAATTCATCTGAAGGAGATTCATCCTAAACATAATAATGTCTTGATTTACGAGTCCATGTAGTCAGTTAAAAGGGATTAAGCCTCCAAGTTTGGAGGGAATTTAGTCTTGGCTGCAAGTTAAAATTCACAAAGTTGACCTTTAGATGTTTCTTTTTTTCTATCCAAAATACCAGTCTCATTTTTAGGGTACAGAAACTACAACCTTTCCCACTTGTAGATGAGTTCACTGGGGAGAATGCTGGATATCAAAGAGCCTGGAGTTTAGTGGCTCCAATCAGCTGGCCAGTGGGTTCATCTGGGTGTTTTCTGCCGTCCTTCCAGGTCTCAGGGTCCTGCTTGCGGGGGCGGGGTGGGGGGTGGGGGTGTAGACCAGGACCCTGGATGTTGGTATCTGGAAGGTTTCCACGGGTTGGGTGGGTGGAGCTCCCCCACCAGGAAGGCTCTCCTCAGACTTGGGAGGCGCTTTCTGCACTCCTCGGACGGCCCCAGAAACTCCGTCCTCCACGGCCCTGGAGGGTCTGTGTCTTCCGAATGCAGCTGGAGCGCTCTGGGAAGTGAGGGTGCGGGTCGCTGCCTAGACCAAGCCCCTCTTTACCGCCAACCAGCTGGCGCCTTAGGGCTCCGGGAAAGGAGCGGGAGAGTGGCGTCGGGTCTCGCGCCTCTGGCCTCCCGAAGTCGGGAAAGAAAGTGGTCAGCTGCGCGTCCTGCGAGGCGCCGGGTGCGGAAAGCTCCCTGGCGGCCACAGGTGCTGCGAGCGGCCGGGGGCAGGCCGGGGGCGCGGGCGCGGGGCGCGGACGAGCCGGCGGAGCCGCCGCCGCTCACCTGCCCGCGGGGGCGGGGCGGGGCGCGGCGCTGGGGCGCGCCCGCCTCCCGCCCCGGGAGGAAGCGGAGGGGCGCGGTGTAAACAGAGCGGCGGCCGTGATGTCAGCCGGTCACATGGAGCCTCTTATGGCTCGGGATGGCTCTCGGCGGGCGGGCAGCTGCGGCAGCTGCTGCTGTGGCTCGGGCGGCGGCGGCGCGGCGGCGGCAGAGGGGGCTCCGGGGTCGGACCATCCGCTCTCCCTGCGCTCTCCTCACCGCGGCTTAAATGATGTATTTTGTGATCGCAGCGATGAAAGGTGAGGCCGGGCGCCCCGCCGGGGCCGGGTGGGCTGGCTGCTCGGGGGGCGGGGAGGAGGGCGCGCGGGGGGGGTGGGCGCGCCTGCCCGAGTGCACGTACCGCTCTGAGCTCGGCGCGGGGGCCCCGCCAGGGCCTTCCGGGCCACCACGGCGGCGCCCCCTGAGCCCGGCCGTGGGATCGGCCTGGCTCCTGTGAGGGGCAGAGGCGCACGGGCTGGACCCCCCTCTTCCGCCCCTTCCGGCTCCTGTCAGTCGCTCGGGTCCTCCTGGCACCCGGCAGGGCTCCCCAAAGAAAGTTTGCCGGGAGTCGCCGCGCTGCGGGAAGGGAGGGGAGGATCTGGTCAGCTCGGAGGAAGCCAGTGAGGCCCGCGGCCGGTCCCTCGGGCCCGCACCCGGGACACCTCCGGCCTAGGTTGGGGGAGGCGCCGTGGCCGGGCCGGGCTGTGCGTGCGCGCGGTCGCGATGTCATCCCCGAGGACTGGTCAGCGCCCCGGGCCTTGTGCCCTTCCTCCATGGCGGCCCGGCGGCCCCTAGCGCCCGAGCTGCCGGCCGCCGGCTCAGTGCGGCAGGTCCCCGCCGCGTCCCGCCTGCGAAAGCGCGCGGGCCGGAGCCGGACGGGCGCCTCGAGCGTGCCACGAAGCCTCGGCGGCCGCCGGCAGCCACCGCGCGCTCCCACATGCTACTTCGCTGGCGGATGGATGTGGGGAGGCAACTTAGCTCACGCGGTTCGCGGGCAGAGGCGGAGGTCACACAGTGGTGTGGGCCGACCGGGACGGGTTAGTGGTGGCCGAGCCTCCCCGCCCGGCCTGCCGCCCCCAGCAGGACCCTGTCGCCGGCGCCCGCGGGATGATGGCGAGGGGGATTGGTCGGAGGGGATGGGGGGGCTGGCTCGAGGTCTCCTTAGGCGAGGAGCAAAGAAACCGTGGCGAGTCGGGGAAGTTTCTCATAGGAAAGCCGCTAAAGTTTGGAGGTGTGCAGGAAGGTGCCTGTGCCGCGCGGAGAAACCCACAATGGCCCTTAGGACTGTAGCGAACAGCCCCGGAGAAACTCAGCCCGCCGCGCGCTGCCCGCTTCTGCGCCTGCAGGTCCCCTGAGCTGAGGATCTGTCGGAGCCTCCGGCTTCGCAGGCCCGGCCGCCGGGCTGGGGGACTTAGAGCCCGGCGGACCGGGCTCCCTAACGCGCAGCAGTTGTGCAGACCCAGACTGTCCTGCGGGCTCTGCCCACGCGTGCGTGCGGGCGCCCGGCGCTGGGTGGACGTTGCCGGGTTGGGGGTTTGCAGCGACCCAGAATGAAGGACACCACCTCGGTGTCTGTGCCGGGTTTACTTTCGGATCACTGAGCTTCGTCTTTCTTCACTAGCGATTGGGCGCCGTCTCTTTTATTAATTATTAACAGGCCGAAACGTACTGGACGCTAAGATGAACTGCTTGAGATGAAATCTTTCAGGGTGCCCACAGCAAATTTTCTGTCTTTTCCCTTGTGGCCTGTGGGAAACGAGATTTAATCATTTTTAGAATATGCCCCTGACATAGTAAGAGAGGAACTCTCCCCGCGATCTATGGTCTTAAGCATTTAAAATCATTTGGGAAGAAAAAAAATGTGAAGGTTTCTTACTAGTGATTTCTTATGTAAAAGAAATCTATTCCCCCCCCCAAAAAAAAAACACTTTTATGCTATTCTTGCATTGCCTTAGTCCTGTAAATATAAAACGACTCAAATGCCCTTTCTAATTAAGATGTTTCCTTCCATTTTCCTTTAAATTATGAAATGAATTTTGCTATTTTGGAGGCACCAGCGCTAGTCTTTATCCATTTTGTTTAGTATAATTTGTTTTGGCTGGGAAAAAGGCGACAGGCTGAGACATTTTAAACTACCTTTTCCCCTGAGAACAGTAACCACCAAACAATAAGGAAAAGTACATTTTCATATTTTAATTTAATTTTGATGTTTCCTAGCACATGGGCTTTTTGCTTTTGTAGTTTTACAAAGTGAAGTTCCATACTATCCCTTACTAATAGGATAATGAGAATCACACACACTCCCCCCTCCAAAAGTTCCAGCCCACACATTTGTCTTGGAGTGACCTCTGGCTGCCATAAAATAATAAATTTCATAGTATTGTGCTTTGAGAAAAGTAGCTCAGGAGTCCTGGCAATGCAATTCTTCTATAAGCTCAGCTGAGAGAGAGAGAGAGAGAGAGAGAGAGAGAGAGAGAGAATGAATGAATGAATACATCTGAACAATTAGAATATTTCATCACCAATATCATAACATCCTGTATTTTAATGGGATTATCTTGGTTTGGTACAAATTTAAGCTGAAGAAAAATAGCTTGTGGGAAATTGAAGAATGCTGTCAGTGTTTCCATATCAGATTTAAAGGGGAAAAAACTGGCCCCAAATCATATTAAATGCTTCCCTATTGCCTCTCAGTTTTGATAGTTAAATTGGTTCCATATGTAAGAGTTTATATAATTAGATTTTTCATGCAAACGAGAGGCTTTTGGTACGGGGATGTACGCAGATAAGGGAGGAGAGAACAGGCAACCATAAAAGAGAACCGTTCTCTTTGTTGCCAATTTACTTATGTTTTCTTAAACATCATTAAATCAGGCCCTTTGAACTCACCAAAGAAGAAAACCCTCTCTGCTAGTTGTCAAGTAAGTTTAGGCTTAAAGTAGTTTCATGTTTAGATGTAATAAATCTGCGTTTAAGCAACTCTGTAGTCTCATCCTTCAGTTTTGTTTTTGTTTAATTCACAACAAAAGTCCAATACCACTCGGATTGCTCCTTGGCAAATGGAGAAAGCCGGTGATAATATTTATCATCAGGGGAGCACTTGTTCTGCTCATCATAAAAGTGCCTCGGCCGAATGTCACCGGCACCCAAGTCTGAAGGGAAATGCAAGAGCTTCGGCGATTTCGGTAGATTATATATACCCCTTTGCTTAGTACCAGTGTTCAGCATCTGTTCTCGTAAATGATGCTGTAAGGGGACAGGGAGACTTAAAGGGAATTTATGTGCCATAATAAATTCTTCTTGTAGCCTGATGCACGTGGAAACACAAGGCACCTTGCCACTTTGAAAATACTGTATACGTTGGTGACTAGTAGTATGTGCCACACTAATAAATATGATTTTATAGTTTTAAGGAATTTGGCCTTCCTTTTTTCTACATGAAATTTGAATGTGGTCCCTTGTCTCATTTTAAGCACCATTTTTCTGGTATTCCTTAGCTGGGATTTTTGTCCCACTTTTGTGACCTGCGATGGGTAAGATTGAGGGAGGGTGGGAGCTGGATCTTGAAAAGAGAAAATCCAAATGGTTGCCACTGCTGAGCAGAGTGCTCCTATGGTGTACAGGGGCCATTTCTTTTAAAGACAAAGAGAATTTCTGGATCCATTTATCCATAGAAGGAGGGGGGAGCCTGGACCTCCATGAAGTAAAGAGTATTTTAAAAGCACCGTTTTCATGGGCACCTTCTTCATTTTATACATTTCGATCACATTGCTTGAAATGCCAGAGCACCATTATGCTCAGGTAAACGACTTTGCCCTCAGTTTGAATTGAGAGCCAT
This sequence comes from Loris lydekkerianus, assembly GCA_963574355.1. Lineage (NCBI taxonomy): Eukaryota > Metazoa > Chordata > Mammalia > Primates > Lorisidae > Loris > Loris lydekkerianus. The sequence goes on along the minus strand of CAUYPK010002124.1, from coordinate 95,050 downwards.
ATAATTTCTTTAATGCTACCCAATTATGAAATAATATTTTTAAATAGAAGCAGTGCTTTTAAAATATATAGCATTTGATTTCAATCTTAGTTCTTTACTACCTAGTAGATATGCTTATAAATGCATTAATAGTTCTCACTAGACTCCTTTTTTGCCCATCTTTCACTCCCAGCCAAGTGAATCACAATAAAAATGGTTGAGATCAGCACATAGATAATTGCAAAACACCTGCCATCGCACCCAGCCACTTTGTAATTTGCTGTAAGCTGCCTACGAAAATAATATTTACAAATGGCCATTTGCTGGGAGAAAAAGTTACTAGATGGATGGATGGATAGATTTTGAGAGGTGGACATGGAGTTCAATTTTCTTAAAATTGTCTTATTTTAGGGATCAATAAAACCCCTTGCACACACCAAATCTTCTAAAAATGCTTTGTCATATAAACGTTTTCTGCATACGTTTTAAACATCTGCGGTGTTTATTAGTAAGAAATTCAGGTTGTCTTTATATATTTCATATTTAGCAATTTAAAAAATCATAATTAGACACTCAGAGCAGCGAAACCATTTTTATGGTTCTCTGCTTAAAATAAATTTTTTTGTGAGATCTACCAAGGTCAAGTCGCAGGTCACATGACAGCATCTGAAAGACCCTATCTTGCCCCTCTGAGAAATGATTCCCTGTCCCTCAACTAGCTTTTCCACTAAGGATTACTCCCTTCCACCCCAGCCTTTTGACTCACGGGCTGAGAGATTCATAGTCAGAGCGTTTTGTATGTGTCAGTATTGTGTGTGGCATGATAGAACATGCTCTTTTGGTAAATTGTCAGAGTTCCGTGGCCAGAGATAAGAGGCCTAAGTAGTCTGATAATCAGATATGTTAGCCAATCGGCAAAATGTAAGAGAGCCGCTGAAATCTTTTGTTTCTGTATTTTCTTTTGGAAGTGAAACTTGTTAGCCCTCATAATATGTATTTTCAGGAAATAATATAACTTTAATGTCCTGGCTCTTATGGTATAAAAAAGTTCTATCAATTGTATTGCTTAGGTTTTCTAGGGATTTCATTTTTTTGCTTTTTGTTTGATTGCTTCCATGAAGTTTACTAGGCATTTCATAAATGAATGGGGAAATGACATTAACCTGTACTATGTATTTCTTTTGTGCTTTATGGTTTACCAACAGTCTTTTATCTTCCTTAGAAAGTCACTGATAGTGACACGTTTTTTCGGTGAGGAAACTGAGGCTCACGGAAGTGCTGTGTTGTAGCCAAGCTCTTCCAACTGATAAGTGGTGAAACAAGGGCGAGAACTGTCATTTCTATCTTCATTTTTCCCCTGGAGGAAGCTATGAAAATGTCCTGGATATAACTTTGTCTCTAGTTAGTGGAAATCCTAAGTCTGGCATTTATAAGAGGAAAAAAATAGATCCAATTATGTAATGCTTTGCTGAGCCTAATATCTTTAAATTAGTATTTAATAAAATCAATTTGGTACAAATGGAGTTATTCTTATTTGCTTATCATTAGCTCTCTTCGTCCATGATTTTCATTAAGTCCGCTTGTGGTAAGAGGATCTGGGTGAAATGTAAGCATTAGTTTCCTAAAGAATACAGAATGCTATGAAGTGGAGTTAACCTGTGTAACCGATCACCATTATGATATAGAGTCAAAGAGAATTTTATAAATCAGCTTTAGAAAACTGAGAGATTTATCTACGTGTTCCATTTATCCTTAGGCAAAGGGAGCATTCACAAAAGCATTGTCTAATTTTACTATGTCTTTATGGAGCAGAAAGCTCGTGAATCTCATGCTGGTGAATGCTGTCCTATTTGTTTCCATGACAGCTAAGGAGAATGATTCTGGGTACACTCTCGGGAAACCTGTTGTCTTTTAGAAAATCACCATAATCTAAAAGTTTCCAAGTAGATCTTCAAAAGCTCATTTGTCGTTTGGTGAGGACTTAACCTTTATGACTGCTGGATAGAGGTGTGTTTGTCTGAAAACAAATGAGCATTATTTGCTAGAGTCTCAGGTGTAGAAGACACCTTAAAAGTCAATAGATGAACATCCCACTGGCATTTGGCTTCTTTGCACAGTATTCCTGCCAAGTGGTTATCTGGTCAGGCTTGAACACCTCCAATGATGGAGAACTCACGATCTTTAAAGGTAGCTTATTTTATCTTGAATTAGAAAAATCTTCTTAAATAAAACGTAAGTCTCCTCTTTGTAGTTTTAATCCCTTAATTCTGATCCTTTCTTTTGGGGCGGTGCAGAACACATTTAATCCATCGTTCAAATGATAGGTTGTCAGTTATTTGAAGATTAGTAGCATATAACACACACACACCCCTCTCATCTGTAATCTCTACTGTCCCTCTCCAGTCTATTTTGCTCAAAGTCCAGCTTTCGCCTTCCCACAGTCTTGGTCAGTTTCTTTTCAAACACACTTCAGTTTGTCTAGAACCAGTAGAAATTTTGATGCCAAAAATGAATCCCAAGTTCTAGTTATGTTGTGATTAACTTGGCATTGACTCTAGTTATGGCGTGATTGATCCACCACACAGTGAAGAGGAAAAGATGACTTAAAGATGAAAAACCTTTGTTTTAAACTTTTTGAGATACATAAACTAAGCTGTGTTTTTAGTGCCTCTCACTACCTGTCTTTGTGATCTCATTGTACTTTGTGGAAGTGGACTTTTGAACTGCTTAGGAATACTTTTAGTTCCATTGAAGTTGATTTTTAAATATCCAGGAAAATCAAAGATGTTCAAAAATAATTAAAGGAACACTGCAGGCACTTGAGATGTTTTTCGGCAGAGTAGTGGGTCAGATCTGAGATAAGGCTGCCCCCTAGTGGTCACTTTCTCTGGAAGGCGATAGCCATGATGGTGCCAAGGAATTTCCCATCAGGCTACTGGGGAAGGTCAAAGGTTGAAATTATTTTCTGAATTGCAGTGGGCATTCTACATTAGATTCAAAAGCGTAATTCGTTGTTTTACATGGTTATCAGAAATGTAATTGGGGGGGAGATAAAGAATTTTAAAAGTATGCTTGGAAGTAAGTAAGAAGTGTTTTTCCAAACTTAGGATAGATTAAAGCTGATTTACAAAATTCTCTTTGACTTTATATTAAATTTAAGTGAGCTCTGGCTTGTGAGTAAACAATTATTATGACCTTTTGGTAATTTTTGTTATTGTTTTTTGAATTTTTGACCTCAATTCTAGTCCTCTAACCCCTGAGTATTTTTTAAAAAGAAGTTGTCATTTCATCAGCTAAATCCAGCATTTTCCCTTTTTAAATTTAAAGCTTTTCTTTTTCAGAAATGATAAATATTTAGAAAGAAGTAAACTACTCTTTCGATAATAAAACATGGGTACAAAAACAATTAACCCATTGGTTTCCAAAACTTATGGTTATGTTGTTTAGTTTAATGAAATATATACAGTTTGCCTAAAAAATAAAATACAGTTACATAGGTTTTTAGAATCGTTTATAGAACATAAAAGAATTTATGCTTTAAAATGGTGTGTGGAAGAGATAAGCATTTGTTACTACAATTTTTAGGATAAATAGATAATATAAACATATTTGGATTCAGATTTTGGTGCTGTATCAATCATAAAACAGTCTGATTTCTGTGTTAGAACCAGAGGATTCAATATAAATCTTCCTGCTTGTTTAAATATTTGTCCCTGACGCTACACAGAGGTATAAGAATGAATGTTTATGTGAATTTTGCACCATACAGGTAGTCAATGCTTCAAAGTTGAGCTGTAATAATTAGGGTAATAATAATGATAGATAATCACTAGGATTTTAAAGTATGCCAGTGCTCACTTGTTCCTACTAGAAAGATTAAATTGCATTGTCTAGTGAAAAACAAGAAAAATTAAAATCCAGGAAAACCTGCTATTGAACCTTTCCATTATTGAAATACCGTAGTGGTTCAGAAACGAAGACTTGCTTAACCTTCAGATCAGTTACTGAAGCCAACCATTTTTCAACCTGCATTGTGTTACCCAAAAGTGTGATTTTTACACCACATGAGAAGTATTCTCTTTTTCACAGAATGTTATTTTCATTTTTCAGTTGTGGGGAGTTTTTTTTTGTTTTTTTTTTTTTTTGTGTATCTCACTTCAAATGCTCCCATAGAACACTGGGTAAAAATAAGTAAACAAATTTGTTTCAGCAAATACTTAAAAATCTATTGTGTGCAAGGTAATTCAGGTGCCACCTGTGTGCCTTTGTAATAGGACTGAGACACCTTCCTCGCAATCAAGTATCTTAAGCCATGAATCAGTGTTTAAAAAATGCATTGAGCAATGGGCAGCCATCCTTAACCAGAGAAGTCTGCTTTACAACTACAAGGCTTATAGGTTTGCAGTACTGTGAGCCATATGGTGCCTTTTGTAGTGAAGGCGATTTTGTGACATGCAAAAATCCAGAGAAATGTTAATATAATTAGTTTTAATCAACTTTTGCTTATGTGTGAATATGGTTTGCTTCCAAATAAGCCACAAGTTAGTTCTAAACCCTGTCTAAAACAATACTTCTGAAACTGTAGTGTATACCCATAATCCAAGGAGTCTGGGACCCAGATTCCTGGGTCCCACCCAAAGAGACTCTGATTCTATCAGTGGGGCCCAGGAAGACTTATAGGGTAGAACCTCCACACTTGACCACTCCCTACATTGACCACCTCCTGCAATAGACCTAATTTTCATAGACCAGACATGCACCACATGTACATGTCAGAATAGTAGGCCTAGTTCCTTATGTTGACCCTCTCCTTATGTTGAGCAGTTTGTTCTAGTCCTTGGGGTGGTCAACTCACAGAGGTTCTATTGTATTTAAAAATATTGGCCAAACTGGCTGGCTCACACCTGTAATCCTAGCATTTTGGGAGGCCAAGCCAGGTGGATCACTTAAGCCCAACTGTTCAAGACCAGCCTGGGTAACATAGCAAGACCCTGTCTCAACAAAAATAAGAAAAGTTACCTGGGTGTAGTGGTACAAGCCTGTAAAACCCCTTTCTTGATAGTGAGACTCGGATGGGTTTGGTCTAACCCTTTCCTCTTTGTAATGAGGAAAGTGAAGGTTAGAAAGGTAAATCATATTGGGATGATCCTACATTTCCTTTTAGTCCATTGAAATCTGCTTTCAAAGTAGAAGAGTTGTCCAATATGAGCCATTTCTGCCATTACTGATACACATGCATTATTAATTATTAAAATGCTCGAATTATTTTTCTGGCTACTTTGGCCTTGCTATCATACTTTCTTCCAGCATGTAGGAGGAAGTAGGCAGACTTTTACTTCAAATCTCTTACTCCAAACAGGAGAGGGCCCTGGGGTTGTGTTGGTGCCGGAGGTGCCTGTGATACTTTCCAAACACCATTTTCCTTCTCAGCATAAAGCCTCGTCCAAGGGCTCTGGCTTCCACCTGTGACATTGACACAACACAGTCCAGTCCTCAGTGTATGCTGGTGCTTGGTCTTGCCCTTATTGTGACCACTTGGTGAGGATAGGCTGGAGATTCTACTGCAGGAGTCAAGGCCAACTCCAGTGGAAACAGTGATGTATTTTCTATGTTGCTTTTTACAGCAACAAAGTAAAGGTTTCAGTGCCCCATGAACTCCCCAATGCTTCCTGTTTACCAGAGGGCCTTTCTCAGACATGAGGGCCTGGTGTGTATATATCCGCCAGTGGCCAACTCTGGAGAAGTTCAACACTGCCTTCAAACAGCTTAGATTCTAGTAGGTAGCTCTGTGTGGTGTGGAGGAGAGCAACCTACCCCCTTCTGCACTGCAACACCAATTCCCTCTTCTGGAAAATGCTGGTGTAGTATTATGTTATTGTGGCAGGCAGATGATGGGGGCTGTGGGGACAGCAGTGATCAGACTGGTGTGTGCAAGTGTACATTCTTGTGGAGGGAGGAAGACAAATCTAAGTAAACACGTAAGTGAACTAGACAAACTCAGATAGTGACAACCACTAGGGCCAATGTAAAAACCGTGTGGTGACTTAGAAATGCTTATGGCCTCGTGGACCAAAGAGACTTTTTCAGCTGATGGGGAACATTCCACAATAGAACCCAAGAGAAATCTTAGAGATCATCTCTTCCCAGCCTTGTCTGCATTAGTCTCTCTGGAGAGCTTTTAAAAAATACATAAGCCCAGGCTTGGCTCCTGGAGCTTCTGGTTTTATTGGGCCAAGGTAGAGCCAAGTATTTGTATATTTTAAAAGCTATTCAGATAGTTCTAGTTGAGAAGCCTCTGAAGTCCAACACCCTTACTTTATGCGTGAGTCACCTGGCCCCCATTAGAGCGAAACAGTGTTAAGTAGTGGAAACCCTTTTATATAAGAGTGGGGCAGGATGAAGGTGTGGGTTCTCATCTCAGATCTGTGATGCAATAATTATCAAGTTACCTCAATTGCTCACTTTCCCCATTTGTAAAATTAGAGGCTTGGACATGATAGCCATCATCAGAATGTTTCCTGGCTCTCCCAATCTATGAAAATGTTTCTGTTAACATAGAAAAATGGTCTGGTTTCTTTTTGGAGACTTAGAAGAGGCAAACAAATACCTCCTCCTTTCCTTACTCCCAGCCTCTACCCTTAATTGACATAGGTGCTTCAATCAGCTCATCAGTTCCTTTGGAAGCCAAAATTTATGGTATAAAGACGTAATTACTTCTTGTCAACTGAGCAAATTTAAGAACAAGCAAGCCTTCATTAATATTAATAATAAATATGTCCAGACTTAGTTCTGGTAAATTACAGTCAGACCTTATTTATCAAATTCTAGCCCAAAGCTTTTTCCATTTTTGATGGTTGACTTAAAACACAGGGAAGGAGACAGTTGTTTAAAAATGGAAACCCTGGAATAGCCTTAACCATTCCACACCACAGTGATTTCATTCCTTACCAAATATTCCATGCCAGAAACCCAAAGAAATTGAGTCACTCCCAATGTGTCGTTGGCAGATTATTAGCAAGCAGAAGCAGAGTATGTCCATTGTTGTCAGCTTATAAAAAACAAAGACAGAACTAAACACTAGCACGAAAAATATCATTTTACTTCCTTTCCTGAGACCTGGTGTCCCGAAGATCTTGAGTTTCAAGGAAACATTTATTCAGAAAGATAACTGTTCATTATAAACCAGCATGGTGTGATGTAAGCACCTTAACTTTATTTCCTTTCTGTGTGGAATTTCCCAGTGGGGGGTTGAGAATATTGAGCAGTTTCAGAAGTGATGAAGGGGTTTGAAAAGAAAATCTGATGGGAGTTGGTACATGAAATTAGAGCCATATCTTTTTCAGCAGAGGTCTTCAAAGATTTGCATATTGCCTATTATGCCTGAATATATTTAAGAAATTGTACATACATTATACACACATCTACATGTTTGCCTTATACATAAGATTATGAAAAATCATCTTCCTCTAACTTAAATCACCTTCGTTAATAGCAAGCAACTTGTGAAAGTGATATTGTTCAACCAAACAATTGGTTTGATACCGATCTATTTCAAAAGCAATGTTTCTACCACAAGCAAAATCACGTAGGTAGAACAGAAGTGTTTTGTTTCCACTATTGCAGAGAAACAAAGTTGTTTAAGATGAGTTAAGATGTCTCAGAGTTCTTGGCAGACTTTCTAAGCCCCCTGCTGCTGTCATCTTCAGAATCCTTTTTGAAGTGGCTTGGAAGTTTCTGTGTAATTTCAGTGACTGGTTAGGGAAAATATTGGCTCAAGGACTCATTTGGACTGTTCAGATGGATTGAACATTTTCAGAATGTTTTCGTTTGCTAGAAATATGTTTTGTACCCAGGCTTCTCTTCTTGAAGAAGGTTGGTTACCAGCCATCGGATGATGCCTCGGGGGTGTTTACAGAAAATGTGGGTGCTGCAGTTATAGTTGAGCACAGCCCTCCCCCAACAAAGATAGTGTGGTAATCAGCAGGAAGGTGAAAACATGTATTTAAGGATTGATGCTTGTAAAAGAGGTGCTGTAAAGAGACATGGTTGTTCAGATGTGAGAAATGACTGACAGCTCTCCTTGTAGGCATGCTAGTAACAATAAAGTCTAGAAGTTCAACATCAAAGCGATCACAGCTTACTCCACCAGTGACTTGCACATCAAAGAGGGATCACAAGACAAAGGAAGTGCACGGAGGTATGTTTCTGCCTCCTAGCCAGATCCTGGGGTGGGGGTGGGGCGCTCCCCAGCTCCTTTCGTGAATGCGTAGTGATTTTTGCAGATCAGCGTCTTGTTTCATAAATGACCAGGAATATAAAAGCAGGGCAAATGAGCATTGTAATTGCTCCCCATCACTTTAAGTTTGGTTGGGGAAGATTCGTCACAGGAGAGATTGGTCTCTCTGGTTTCCTTGAGGAGTGAAATCTGTACCGGTGTGGGCAGCTCTAACTTTACCTAACTCGGTACAGGGAATTATTCCTGAAATAAACGTGTACAAATTGGATACGTTTCAAGTTGGTTGTTTGGAATTATGCTGGAGCTCATCAAACTGGACCTAACTTGGTGGAGCTACGCCTTTTATTATTTTTGTTGTTGTTGTTGTTCCTCTTGAGTTGCTTGTTTTTGAATTTTTAAAAAAACTGATCTCTTGGGTGGATTTTTGCTGAATCAGGTGTGCATTACTTAACAGGTATGTGTGTGATAAATGAAATTGAGACCTGTTAGACCGGCTCATAATTAATCACCAGATCTCTGCCTTCGTTCTCTCACTCAAATTGTGTGCACTCCAGATGCCAAAAGTAGAACAGAAGAAGAGCTTGGATTTAACTCCCTTCCCTTGATATTAAATTGAAAATAAAATTAACCATGCAAGTATTATGGGTGGTTTGAAATCACGTGCTTTTTTTTTTTTGCTTGTCTTTGAAATATGAAATTCTTTTATAGTTCATCTTCAGTAATTTACTCATTTTTAAATGCTATTGAAAAATAGTAGTGCTCAGTGTAGTCATTAATAAATACAAAGCAGCTTTCCCAAGCCTCTAGGGAGACCTAATAAACACAACTGTGTTACTAATTGATGCTATACTGAGCTGACAAAAGTAGTGCATCGGTAAACAGAAGTTAGAAAGCAAGAAGTTAAAGAACTGTAGGGGATTGGGTAGACATCAAGGGTTGGAAATTATAATAAGGTCTCTTTAGGGGAGCATTAATTTGCATGTGGCTGAATTAGGACAAGCAATTATTTCTGAGGACATTACCAAGAGCTGATCCAAGGTTCACCCCCTCAGCCACCCACCCACCCAAAGTAAAAAGTTTGGGAAGCCTGGAGTTAGGTAGGATGGAGGGGGAACTGGGCAGGTGGCACTTCCTATGGTCATGACAGTTTGATATTTTGTGGATAGCATGTGAAAAGGGTGAGAGTAGCTTTCTTTGTTAGGGAGAAAAATGCTGATGAAATCAAGAGCACAGGGATTCTTTGTTCCATCCACATATTTATGTTGAGTTTTTACTGCAATGAAATTTTTTTTAAGCAAGGAGGGCAGGAGAGTGGAGACAGAAACAAACCTTTTAAATCTTCTTTACATGAACTCCACAAGGACAGAAGCATTGAGCAGATTAGAAGTTGTTGAGATTTATAGTTATTATCCTCTACAGGAGCGGTCTTCAGTGAGCCTTCCAGGGATACCAAGGGCTTCTCAGGGGCTCCAAGAGATAAAACCCAGTTGCATAATAATACAAGTCATTATTGCCCCTTTTACTATATTGATTGGTCGGTTAATCTGCTGGCACCTGATGAAGGATCGGGAGGGTGACACCAGCTTGTACTAGCAGACATGGCATTCTTCATTGCCGCGCACTTGCTGTTTAGAAAACATCACCAGTTTCATTTAAGAATGTCCTTGATGAACTAGGAAAAAATATTGAGTTTGTTGAATTTTCATCTTTGGGTACGTGCCTTTGCGATACTCTTTATGACAAAATGGGAAGTACACATAAAGCTCTTCAATTCCACATGCAAGTAGCCAGTTTGCCTTCGGGGAATAACGTGATGCCATTGTTTGAGTTAAGAGTTAAACTAGTTGCTTTTTGAATGGAATGCCATTTTGCTTAACAGGATATCACAGCTGAATATGTTTCATAAATTTCTCAAAAATGAACTAAATGAGCTGGTCATTTCAAGAAAAACATTAGACAGTCTTTATTGCCAATAAATTGAGTGTTTCAGGCAAAAAATAGAATTTTGAACAGCTTGTAATCAACCCTCTGAATCTGACAGCTTCCCAGTACTTTAAAACTTTTCTGGTCATATGGGTACTGATCTTAATCGATGTGATTTCTTGATGTAATTCTAATATGAAATGTCTCAACAACTTTAAGCTACAAAACTCAGTGAGCCAATAGTTTCCAAGTGACCATGCGTGATATTATAAAAGCATAGATGGATAAAAGATCCATTCCAAGTGCAAAGTATGCCAATGTATTTGAATTTAATAGAGTACAAAAAAAAAAAAAAAAAAATCACTGATAGGGTTCCAGCTTCCATATTCTACCTAACCTTTGAGAAACTCCCACTTGTTGACTTTTGGTGTGGGTACCAAAGAAGAATGTCCAGTATTATCCCCAAAGGTTATTCAAATATGCCTCCCTTTTCTGGCTGCGTGTCTGTGTGTGGCAGGATTGGTTCATGTGCATCAGCTAAAAAAATAAAATAACACAACTCACTGAATGCAAGAGTCAGCTGGGAAAATCCACTTGTCTTCTATTAAGACAGACACAGAAGATTTGGAAAAATGTAAAATAATGGCATTCTTCATACCAACTTCTTGTTTTGAAAAATATACTTACTTTTTATATGTGAATATGTAATGGCTTTATTGCAAAATGAATTAAAAGTACATGTTTTTAAATGTTCCCAGCTTTAACTTCCAATATGGTAATTACTGATATATAACCCACATAAACAAAAGCTCCAGTGGATAATAGGACCATAAAAGGACCCAGAGACCAAAAAGTTTAAGAATTGCTGCTCTGCCATTGACTGTAGGAGACAGAGAAAATTTTGTAACAAAAGAAAAGGTGACGATAGAAGGGGCTTTAAACTCAGACACATTTACCAGATTAGCCATGAGTTTTGTATTAAACCAAGTGCTTTTCAAACATGAATTGAAGGGAAATGTTCTAATCCTCGTTTTCTTTATAACGTTTTCGTCTTTCATGGTAATGGAAGATCAGAATCATGGCTGATGTTTCTATTTGCAGAGATTTTGTTGTTCTCCTTATTAACAGAGAAGCGATCTGGGCATAACATTGTAGTTTATGGAGGCTTTACAATTTGTCTTTAATCATGTGCAACCTACGTGAGCAAAAGTAGTACTGATAAATTACTGCTGTTTTTCTTTTTGGTTTGAACTTGCATGGAGGAAAAAAAAATCTTGTACAATGAGTACTGTTTCCAGAGCTAAACCGCCTCCTGGGAGATGTGAGACTGTTGCCCCGAATGCGGGCGGGCTCTGGGGAGAATCTCACTGTCACGTGCAGGAATGGAGAGCCCTGGAAGGGCTGCTGCCATATGAGGGATGGATGCCTTAACACAAGGGGCATCATTCACCCGCCCTCAGACCTTCTCCAAGAGGGAAGACCTGGCACCTGGAACGTGACAAGGAGGCTGAGCCCTCCAGTAACTCAGACGCACTTGGCAGAACCACTTCCATTATATTAATTAAATGTTTGAAAGCCCAGCCTTCCTGAGATTTCTGGTGAAAAACCATAGGCACTTGGAAAAGAATGCCTGGATACTCGTCCTTAATTTTATAATCACTTTGTTGGCATCTAACTTATAGATGTTTACATTGCCCTCTGTGGCTGGGCCATCTGCCTTTTTGTTATTATTAAGTAGGAGACACACAGGTCTGCCTTGCATTTGATTTCCTATCAAAAGGCTGTCAGCTGAGTGGGAGAAAATGTGTTCTGGCACTTTCTGCATTTCCAGGGTCTTGCTCCTGACTCATAACTCAGAGAGGAGTTGGTGCCCGTAGAGCCAGATGAGCTTGGAAGTTTTGGGCTGCCTTGCTCTCAGCATGGTTTTATTAGGCAATTAAAGGTGGAGGCTGAAGCACACTCACTGCGTAAACAGAAGTTGTACAATGGCCGCGCAGCTAACCTGCCCTGGAGAAAAAAAACCTCCCTTTTTCTGTGGATCTTCCCAAAATCAGGAGAGCTGAAGAGAGTTAGATTGTCCAGTTTCAAAACAACTCGAAGGGACGATGAGCAGAAAGGCAGGAGGTGAGGGGGAAGGAGAGCAAAGAAGCCCTTGTCTGTTTTTGGAAAGGGTATTAGGAGGGTACAGCTGAGAAGGTCCTGGCGGCTTAAAGGGTGAAAGACATAACCACATGCCCACCAGGGTTCAAAAGAGAACAAAGCTTTTAACTTTCCAAGTCGGAAAATAAAATTCCAAGATAATTTATACTCTTTGAAGTAAAATGGCTCATTTTTAGGCCTTGTATTTTATTAAATTTTTAGCATTTTCTGGCTAACTGAACTTAAAATAATAACTGTTATACAGTGAGTTTTTGCATTATTCAATGGTTTTGACCCAGGCATAGAAGCCTATTAAAAAACCCCAAAGCATCTTTTTCCTTAATCTGGGAGTATTCACCCCGAAATTGATCAAGCATTCAGTGATGATTTGTGCTTGCCTCCGTGTGCGTGTTGTATTTCCGTCAAAAGCTTACGAAAAGGCCGTAGCTTTCTAGTCAATATTTGTATAAATAATATACTTTCAGTACTGAAAACACTCCCCAGGCTCAATTTTGGAATTTTTCACTCTGTCATGTAAGAAACATTTTGTTGATTCTCAATTCATTTCACGAAGGCACACTGAACCTACTAATAGTGGAGAAACTAAGGCATTTATATACTTCAGGGATCTGTACAAAGCCATCACTCTATGAGGTCAAACAATTAAGTTCACAAACTCATCCTAGAAAATGTGACCGCACGTATCACTGCGGTCCCCAGATGGCTAAGGGGAGGACTTTGAAGGTAACTTGGTAATATGCAGCAATGAGGTATGTAGTACTTTTTCTAGGAGGCATTCACAAACTCAGCTGTCCAACCTCATATATCATGAAGACCTAATAGCAACCTTTAAAAATTGGCTTGTAAATCACTGGCATTTGAATGTTGTGCAAGGTCTAGGATGATTCACAAATGTAGTTGTCCAACCTCATATATCATGAAGACCCAATATCAACTTTTAAGAGGATTTTTTTTTTTAAATCATTGGCTTTTGAATAGCCTGCAAGGTAGGTGGGAAGGGAAAAATGAATCAGAAGATGTAAAGGTGCTATAGGAACCGGAAGGTCTTCCAAGACTTAATTCTTCCTGTGCGCTTTCTGGCTCTTTGCTAAAGGCTCTGGCCCTAGGGAAGACTGGCCTTAGACAAACTGGAATGTGTTTTCAGAGTCCATCCTCCCCTCTCTGGGGACTCTCACTGGACTCTCACTGGTCCTCTGGCTTAGCTGAGGGCAGAGTTGCCTCATTACCACGTTCAGATTGAGTAGTGCACAGCTCTGGATGTCCTCCTCTTTGCCTGCCTCTGATGCAGTGTTTTAGTCTCGTATCCCATTCTCTTCTGAGTTTTCCAGGTGACATGAAATAAATGAATAAGAAAAACCATCAGGCATTCGTCATAGATATGAGGCCATGTATATATTTGGAAAAATACACTAGAACCTCGGTAAATTGACCACCCAAGGGACTGTAACAAACTGGTCAACATACAGAGGTGATCAACATAAGGAACTGGGCCCACCGTCGTGATAATGTACCTGTGGTGCATATCCAGTCTCTGAAAATTAGGTCAACTAAAGGAAGTGGTCCATACAGGGAAGTGGTCAACTATGCAGGTTCTACTATATAAGGTTCGAGTCCCAGAAATGCTGTATACTAGCTGAGGGATCATGGGCAATGTGTACCAGCTAAGAATAGGTGAAGTCATTGTCCTGGCTCAAACTTGTATATGTACAAGGTTATATGACTGTATAACCTCTAAACACGAGTTGTATAGTCTGTAAACTAAGGATAGCATCTAACAGGGAATTTGGAAAGGAGGAAGTAACACGTGGAAGGCACTTAATACAATGTTGCACATGTAGTAAGTAAGTACTTAGCATACAGTAGACACCGGTAAGTGGTGTTACTAATACCATCACCCTCTTCCTGTACCATGGTGAATGCTGTACCTCACATATCCAGGTTTGAAGCTAGGGTAATGACTTCATTCAATCTTAGCTTGTACACATTGCATTTTAACAGGGCCCTTTGCCAGTGTCCCAACATATGAGTTATGTGATCTGGTCAGGTGGGGGCTGATAGAGGGAGAGCTTGGATGATATTTCTCATCATATAATATCAGAGGCTTCTAATTCTGCGTGATTATCCAAGCCTCACTATTGTAACCAGTAATACGTGTCTTAAACCAGTCATTTTTAAAGGGCTTCCTCTGTGTCAGTCACCGTGAAATGGGTTATCATGTGTAATATAACACCTAAATTAGACTTTCATCCCCCTTTTTACAGAGGAGGAAGCTGAGTCTCAGGGACAGAGCAATCTTGTCCAGGACCCCAGAGCTAGCAGGTAGCTGCAATCAGAGGCCTAGCCTGGCCGATTCCTAGGGCTGTGCTAACCTCTCTGCTGTTCTGACCCAACAGCCCCACCCCGCACCACGGGAGTCCACAAAAACACATTGTTCCGGATTCCCAGATTAGGTCTTCAAGCACACTGAGGTTGGGTGCTCTTTCTGAACACATCCGTGGAATAAAAGTAGACAAAATACACACAGAAATACATCGCACATCTGATGTGTGCTAGGCACTAAAGTGACAGAACCACAGAGGTGAAGAGATGTGGACCCTGCCTTCAGGGAGCTCCCGGGCCATGAGTGAGGGCCTGCGGTACAAATAAAATCATGATGCTACCTCCATGCCAGCTGAGAGTAAGGCAGCCTGTGATGGGAGCACAGGGAGAGGAAGAGACCAAAGCAGCCTGAAGGGTTAGGATGAGCTTTTTGGAAAAGATGAAGGCATCACTGAACTTGGCAGCAAGGAAGGTTATTACAAGCAAAGAGTAGAGCTTGTGAATATTCTCTAAAGCTACAGCAAGGCAAGTTTGAAGGCGGCAAGAAGTTCAGTGTGGCCTGCAGGGACTGCGGGCATGAGGCAAGTAGAGGAGGCTGGGGGTGGAGGGGGTGTTAGGTCATGAAAGGCCCTCTTTGTCATTCTGAGAGAGTTGTTTTCTTAATACTGGAGGAGTTGGGAGGCCAGTGAAGGAAGTGGCCAAATATATTTTTAAGGGGCACGAGGAGTTTAGGAAGAATCAGAGGTTCTCAGGATCTTCCTTTCCCTTAATTATTTCAGGGGGAAGAGGGGGACCAAAAGCTTTTTGGATGCAGCAAAAGACCCTTCTATAGTTTGATTCTTGTTTCCGTGCAAACGTTTTGCCTCTTGTCTGTTATGGAGAGAGGCAGCCGCCACAAGACTCCTTCAATGGATTTTTACACTTTGCTTATTATAAATTGATTCAGAGACTTCATTATGATGTCGCTAAGATGAATGGGGCAGTAGTGTTGTGGCTGGCGCTTCCAGGAGGAGGGAAAACAAGTTTCTGTGGTGCCGCAGTTCAATCACGCTGCTTACAGAAGTCGGGCCATGAAAGGATGGGCGAGTGTGTCTTTGATACCAGAAACCCCGTCCTGTTGGTGCTACAAGTGAATGCTTAAATTAAAGGTTGGAGCCGGCTTTCAAGTATTGACTGTCGAGCAAAAGGCTCAGCCCACACTCATGTACTTACTGAGGCTTGTTAAAATAAAAATACACTCTCGGCCGAGCTCGTGTCACAGCCAGTGTAATTATTACATTAAAGATTGTTGTTTGAATTGGAGTTGCTGCGGCACACGCTTATTTAAAGATGTGCTTGGTAATTTAATACACGTTCGTCAGGACCGATGCCCAAGCCGGGAAGAAGCTTCATTGCCATCTGCCTCTCAGGTCGTTTTTATAGTCAAGGTAAACATTTGGGACTTGGCATATTTATCCAGAGTGGAGGTGATTTGACGTCCTTGCCATAGGCCGGATGGCTTCACCCGCTCAGCTGTCCTCTGTTAACCAAAGATGACAATGTCATCAACCTCATTGGATTATTTTGAGGATTAAATGAGTAATACATTTAAGGTGTTGGCCCATCAGTTAATTCATAAGTTTTGCTATCTGTTGTATTTTTAGATTTTTTTTCATAGTGGAAGTGACTGAAAAACCACTCTTTTTCTTGCTGGTGGGCAGTAAAAGCAGGATGATCCCGCTATCTGTGACAGCAGAATGATCCAGCTGTCTGTGACAGCCCTGGGGCCATGCCCCCTTATTCCTGGTGGAGTCAATGTGTCTGTGTGGCTCATGTGTTTAGGAATGTTGTGAAAGGCCCTGCCAACAGGAGGTGTCATGCTCTTTTTCTAACTGTTGTGTCTGGGGTTCTTTCCCCTGACACGCAGGCTTCTGAGTGAGCCTCTCTTGTTTGCTTGAGTTGGGATTCTGACGTCAGGCCTCCCTCTCATCATCTGAGAGTGCAGGATTTACGAACTAGTCCTATGTGCTGTGTACCATGTTCTGATGTGTTTAAGTGAAGGTGCTGCTCTGTATTTTTTTCAGTAAAGTATCATGAGAACGGAAAAGCAAGTATCCAATGTCCTCAATACTAATACGAAACCAGTAGATAAACTAATACATACCCAAGTAAGAGAAAAACTCAATTCAATCTGGGAGGGAAGGGGCAGGAGAGGGGGAGAGGTCAGGGGGGAAAGGGATTGATTCTTATTTATTTATTTATTTGAAGACAGTCCCACTATGTCAGCCTAGGTAGAGTGCTGTGGCATCACAGCTCATAGCAACCTCAAACTCTTGGGCTTAAGCAGTTCTCTTGCCTCAGCCTCCCAAGTAGCTGGGTCTACAGGCACTGGCTACAGAGGCTGGTTCTCTTAATGGGCACAACGTAAGGGTAGATGACACAACTCTAAGAGGGACCTTACCTAACAAAGGCAAACATTATAACCCACTGGTTTGTACCCTCATATTAATCTGAAATTTTTTAAAAAAAGATATCATTCTGTTTCTATAAATCACCCTCATACCCTGCACTTTTGCATGGATTATTACTCTTTTAACAAAGGAACAAAAAGATAGTGGGGTCAATTTATGTGCTGGCATAATGTTCTGAAGATGATTTTTTTTTTTTTTTTTTTGAGACAGAGTCTCACTTTGTCACCCTCAGTAGAGTGCATGGCGTCACAGCTCACAGCAACCTCCAGCTCTTGGGCTTAGGTGATTCTCTTGCCTCAGCCTCCCGAGTAGCTGGGACTACAGGTGCCTGCCACAACGCCTGGCTATTTTTTTGTTGTTGCAGCTTGGCTGGGGCTGGGTTTGAACCGGCCACCCTTGGTATATAGGACCAGCACCCTACTCACTGACCCATAGTCGCCACCCTGAAGAATAAATGTTGATGATCCCTATTTGGGAATAGAATTTTCATCATAGAAGACACCAAAGCTAAAAACAGTAGTCCCCACCTAGTTGGGCATCTGATAGAATATTAGACATATAAGGGACCCTAAAGGGCATCCAATCCTGTTAACTTGACAGTCAGGGAGATTGAAAGCCACGCCCAGGGTAAGTGAGCGGCAGGATCTAGAATCAGGGACTCCTCGTTCCTCTGCTGCTGGTCATCCTGTAGCTCACACACAACATTACGCCTAAGGGTGCCACCAGTGATGTTCTAGACCTGTTTAATTCTTTAGTAACCAGGCCCTACATTTCTGTCACAAAGTCTCACTGGCCCTTAAGAATAATAGCACCAAAGACGACCCATCTCCACCAGAGCTTTAATTTAGATTTTAAAGGCCCACAGACACACACAGGAAACCACTTCAAATATACCATTACGATGAATTCAAACTGTGTCAGGGAAGCCAACAAAACCGGGCCCCTCCATGCTGAGTGTTGTGAAAATATATCCTCGTTGTTTCCTGTGGTCTTCCTGTGGGAGATGCATCATAATTCCTCCCCTCGAGAAAAAAGAAACGGCAAGAACAGTAAATAACAACCTTCAGATAATACAGATGGGTAAACATTCCAGAATCAATTATACAAAATACTTTTGACAAGCCAGCAGCGGCCAAAATGAAGAGAGGGGGAAAAAAGAACTTTTATTTGCTGCTCACCAGTGGGTGTGCAAGGCAGGAGGGGGACAGGGTGAAACAGGTGATCACCATGGTGATGCCCTCCCTGCATGTGCAGGACAATGAGAGAGGCCCGCGTCATCTAGTCCAAGCTGCTCCTGTTACTCCAGAGAAAACAGAAAAGCTCGGAAAGGTTAAGTGGCTGGCCCAGTACCACACACTTAGCAGCAAAGCCAATTTCGGAACCCTGGTCTCTTGACTCTGAGTCCGGTGCTCAACGACTGTACCCTGACCCTCTAATTGAATCTGTGACGGCACCTGGCTCCCCCGACGCGCTCAGCCTTATGGAAATTTCTTTAAATGAATAACTTTAAAAATCATTATTAAAACTGTCTATAGTTCTGAGCATCTCCAAAGGACAAAAACTTATTAATAGGGTACTCTATAAAAATTTAAATCTATCTTCCTATCCTGAAAGGAAGGAATTTTCCATGTATGTTTAGTTATGTCAAATATTTATGAAGTGCCCTTGCTGCCATGTTTGTGTTACCAGCAAGTTTCTGATCAGTTTTCTCCTCTCTCCTGTCTGAGTCGACTAAGCGGGGGACCGCTGGACCTGTCCTCTCCACCTCCCTCCTGTCTACAGCTCTCCTGCTCACCTCATCTTACTTTTCCTAATCTGGTCTTTAAATGTCAGTCTCTGTTCTCAGCTTTTTTCTGGCCAAAGCGGGTTTCTCTTGTTTATCTCGCTCTCCTTTGGCTGACGTATTTGCATCACTTTAGCCGCAGTTAATATCTGCTAAATCAAACCATATTGGCTTGAATGGCTCCCATTGATTTGTGGAATAAAAGGATGCTTCAGCTGCCCAGCCCTGCTCTCTGTTCTTTGTGGCCGGTCGGTTTAACTTACTCAAAACCTTCCTTGTCTGCGTCCCTCCTGTGCCTCTGTTTTGTTCATCCTCCCCCTTTCCAGCCAGTTCATCCTTTTTGAGCTGTCATTACTGTAAACACGATCTCTGTTTTGGGGATGGCTGCTATTCCGTTTACTCATTATTTAGTGAATGAGGAGACCGATTGTCATTTTTCTTTGCTATTGTCCTGTTCTCACTTCTAATCGCCACCCCTACCTACCCCTGTGTGATTGTGAGGCTCTGAATCTCTGTTGCCACTAGCCAAACCATACCAAGCACCTACCATCTATTTACTGAGCACCTTGCCTTCCATTCGGAAGACTTGCGAGTTGGTAAAAAAAGGAGGCTTTGGTTTCTTTTGAGAAGAGGTGCAAAATGAACAAGCCACTTTTGTCGTTTAATTTAGATTGTAAGCGACAGAGATGTGAAAAGACACTAACCACAAAAAGTCCTGTCTAATTGACACTCCAGGAAGTGCCATCGTCTTGAGTGTTTTTTTTTTTTTTCTTAGTGCAAAACCATCCAAACCGAAATCTGTATGAAAAAATATCAAAATTGCTCAGTCAACTTTTATCGACTTCCTCCCTATGTCCTTCAACAACTACCCCTGCCTTTCTTGCAGAGGAACTCATCATTTTTACGTACAGTGGGAAAACATACAAAACCATCTTGATGGTTTGATTCTGTAACAAGAATGCTTAGATTAAAGATAAATGTATATTACCAGGAAAGGGAAAGCAGCTCTCAGAGGAGGGCACTTCCTGTCAAGGCCTTAGAGGTGAAGGAGGGGAGGCGCTGGAACTCAGCCTGACACCTTCGGGATCTGTACCTGGCCTGCCTCCCAGGTGTTAGCTGCAGCAGGACCACCCCCTCCGGTGAGAGCCAGACTAGACCTCACTACCGCCTTATTGGAGAGAAGAGGCTTCTTCTGTCCTCAGCGCCGTTTTGACACCACACGAGGCCCGTGTATGGGAATGGGGAGATTTGGATCTCCAGCACGGACCATGCAAGTTCCTTTGCTGCTTTTCCTCAACTGTATCAGCAATAGGAAGCAAAGAAAGGGAAGCTTCACTGTCATGCTGCTCTATGAGGGTGGCGAAGGCTCTTATGGTTAGGAGAGGCCTTTGCGGCATATTTTGGCATCACAAGCTGAGGCTGCCTGATGGTTCCACCTCTCTGTGGTTTGAACCCTTGTCTCTGGCAGAACAGAAAGGTGGAAGCACCAACCTGACCCTTTTTCAGCAAAGCACCACTCTCCCACCCATAGCTTAGTTCTTTGGAAACTGTCCTCCCCATAATACAGTGGATCTTAACTGGGGGCAATGTTGACCCTCAGGGAACACTTGTCAGTGTCTGGAGACAGGTTTTGATCACCACACTGGGGAGTGCTACCAACATCTGGTGGGTAGAGGCCAAACACATTGCTAAACAATCTACTGTCCCCAGGACAGCCTGGCACGAGGAATCTGTCCCCAAATGTCAATAATCTTGAGGTTGAAAAGTCCTGCCGTAGAGCATGCGCTTTACCTTACGTTCATCATGGGCCCCCAACATGGGACATCCGCATCTTCAACCCAAATACGTTTTGTTTAATTTACATATGTTCACCTTTTAAGTAAAGTAATAAATGGGAATCTTATTGGCATGAGGGACAACAAAAGGGAAATGAGTGTATTAGGAAAAGAAGCCGAAGATAATCAGTATAAACTCACTCATTTGAGTCAATTCTGTGTGCAATGGCAAAAGTATTCTTGCTAATAGAAGAGGGTATCTCTCTCAAGAGAAGGTGCAAACCCAGAAGTTTAGCACCCCTACGCAGGTGATGTGAGTGTGGCAGATGGAGACGGCACCAGGACCACTGGACAGAGGGAGGAGCCTTCCTTGGCTCTGGCCAGTGCTGCTATTTGTAATAACTGGTCTACCATCACCAGGTCTGTGTTTTCTTTCTTTTTTTTTTTTTTTTTGCAGTTTTTGGCCAGGGCTGGGTTTGAACCCGCCACCTCCGGCATATGGGTTCCGGGGCCCTACTCTGTTGAGCCACAGGCGCCACCCTCTTTTTTTTTTTTTATTGAAAAGAATATGGAAATCTGAACTTCAACATGATATTACCTGGTTATTAATTGTTAGAAAAAAATGTTTTAAACATAGGCTGGTTATGGATGCTGATCGATGGTCATGCCTAGTTCATCTTCATCGGATAGTATCTTAGTCATTATTGAAATTGCGTCTTTGAATGTTGGGCAGATCAGATAAAATCTCTGCTCCAATACGTGGACCTGACCACGCGTCTCCCTGTTTCACAAACTTTCGGTGATCTGTAAGTTCAAACTGCTTAGTGGAGTAGTCAAGGCCTTTTGGGGTCCGTGTTCACCAACCTTTCTGCCCACTTTCCTTCGTCATATTGAGCCATTTGCTCCTCTCTACCCTTTGTTCTGAGATAGACGCGGGCACATCTGTTGGACTATACCGTGCATGTTCATGTCAGGACCTCGGCTAGGCTTTTCTTCACTCCCATCTCCACTTTCACTGCCTAGGGGACTGTATCCCATTCATTCATTATATGGCCCAGATCAAGTGACCAATGATCGTTCCGAATTCCCTCCCCCAAACCTGGTTTGTTGTATTATGCTATGATCTCTACAAGTTGCTATCATGTATTCATCTAGGCACATCCCCCACCTCGAGCTAATATTTAAGACTCGGAGGTTAGGAACCCAACTTTATCACTCTCTTCATCATATAAACCTAGTTTCCAACAATCTAATGAAAGCTAACCTTAAGTCATCTTCTCCTGAACTATCACCAGCATGCGCTGTGATTAGCCAGGCAGGTTCTGCACGTAATGGCAAATTACCCCCCCTTCCCTTCTTAGGACTATTTTCACAGGCGAAATAATATTAAAATTATGGCCTTAATGGCAATAAAGGCATTAAGATTGTTGAATCATTTAAGATCTTTTGTTAAGAGAGAAAAGGTAAAACTTGAACGATGAGTAAGCCTTATTAAACACTTAGAATAGCATTAAAATAAGTATTTTTACACAGTTAAATATTTGCATCTGTACTTAGTTATATAAATTACTATTCTTTTAACTTGAAGTGGATTTTGAACTGTGCTCTCCATAATTATAATAATCTTGCATTTAATTTATATAGAGTTGGGTTATACAGGCATTAACCAATTAATTATTGATCACACCTAATAGGGAGACTTTCCTTGATACCCTATTTTTAGAGTGCCTGTAACAGTGTTAATTATAGATCTGTGTTGTTAACTTTGCATTGTATTACCCAAATCCTTACTTAACAATTTACCAACATCAAGGGTGTAGGTGGGCAAGAAACTTGTATCAGAATTAGCATCTGTTTTCAAGCCAGGAGGTGAGTGACATTTATAAACCCGTCAAATACTTGGCCTGAGTCCAACAAGGATTCATTTTCCTCAAGTGTTTGAGTGGTTGTTTAAGGGGGTGTGTTGACTTAATCAATTCAAGTCACATAATAATTAGCTAATTTTTTTAAAAAGAGATTGATATCTCTACATGTTTCAGCCAAATTGAGTTTTATTATAATCCTGGTTCTATATAGGTGATATGGCTAATAATTAAGTTATCCCCATTAGTCTGTGCTTTCAGAAGTGGCTGTTGCCTCCTGCCTCTTCCATTAAAAATCTACCTTTATCACTAATTTTAACATGAAACGGGTCCATTTGGAGAATATCCATTATGAATGAGGCAGAGTTGGCTTTTGAATAACATTGGTTTAGGAGCTCAATGAATATGAATTGTCATATAGATGGGAAGATACTGGGCAAATGTAATTTATCTCATTATTCAGCAACAAGGAATTCCAAATGTCTCTGCTAATGAATACATAAAAATAGATTGCACAGAATGTGCACACCGTGAGGTGCATTTACAGAATTATTTTTGCCACCTCTAGCACTGTCTGAAACCAACCCAGTTGAAGCAGAAGCAGTGGTTGAGCTTCTGGTTTCAAGAATAAGCACTTTCAAAAATAAAATGTTTTTAAAGAGGAAGAAAAGTTAGTATCTTATCTGTGAAATTTACCTTTATGGGAATCTTCTTGGGCATACATCAGTTCTTTCTAAATCTAATTGTATCGTCCTCTGTTAACCTCTATTGTCCCTGAAAATCAGCCCACACAGAAAGAAGACAGTGTTCTTCAAAACTCTGATGGACAAATGCAGGGCCTGAGGTTTCTGGAACACTCTGTCTTTTTGCTAAGATACTGGTGGCCACAATAGATAATATTTACCAAGCTCACAGGGCGCTTACCCCTTGCCTTTAGTCATTTTCAAGCAGTTGGTTGTAGCATTAAATTTAAAGCGGCGAAGAGTGAAGCAAAAACGTGTTGTCTGTGGCTCAGTGAGTAGGGCGCCAGCCCCATATGCCGAGGTTAGTGGGTTCAAACCTGGCCCTCAGCCAAACTGCAACAACAACAAAAAATAGCCGGGCGTTGTGGTGGGCGCCTGTAGCTCCAGCTGCTGGGGAGGCTGAGACAAGAGAGTCGTGTAACCCCAGGAGTTGGAGGTTGCTGTGCATCGTGTGACACCAGGGCATTCTACCAAGGGCAGTAAAGTGAGACTCTGTCTCTACAAAAAACAAAAACGTGTTGTGATGCTATTATTATACTGGTTGCAGGGTTTTAACTCAGGTGTTATTAGGGTGATGAGTTACTTACATATCAATACTTTTATGAATGTATGCAGTTATCTTAGAACAATGACTATTTTGCACTGAAAAAATACTTTCAATCTAGGATTCTCTTTCAGATTCCCCCTCCCCCAAATATATCTGAATGATAAACTTGTGGAAAATTCAACAAGTCCAGGCGACTTGCTCTACTTGCTCTAGAGAGCTGCAGTCTTTCCTGGTTAGAAAATTGTCCTAATGAGACCAAATGATCAGATTTAGGTCAGTGGGCCTCTGACACAGGGGAATAGTATTTTGTGGCCCTCCATTGTACCCCTTGCTTTGGTCAGCTTTCCCAGAAAAAAATGGCTAGATGAGAGGGTGTGGATCACGCTTTCCAAATTTTCCTTACTGCAGTAAAAGACATTAAAAAAAAAAAAATCTTACTTGTTAGGTCAAATGTGAAGACCATCATATTAAGATAAAGTCAGTAACAATTACAGCAACAACTGACATGTCCTGAATCTTTTCTATATGCCAAACCCCACGCTAAACACTCAAAGTGCGTGACCACTTTTAGCTTTCAACACCCCTAAGTAGGAACTGTTGTTACCCTCAGTCCACAGATGATGGGAACTAAAGATCAGAGAGGTTAAAATTTTATAGAAGATCACCCAGCAGTGTGAACTGAGGTCTGAATTTAGCTATCTAGCCCCAGGGCCTTTCAACCTGGTCCCTCCGGTAGTGTTTTTCAACCTTTTTTTTTTTTAATCTCATGGCACACTTGAACCTATAGTTAATCTTCCTGGCACATTTAAACTATTATGGTGCATATTTTTTATCTATAATAAAAAAAAAAAGAAAAGGTTAGAAATAGAAAATGATATACTACAAAAATAGAAAAGGGCCAGGTGAGGTGGAAAAAAAAAAAAGTAAAAAAAAGAATATACTTACTGTGCTTTGAACTTTTTTTGAAAATAATTTAATTAATGATCTTTAAAAATGTTTGAGTCTGGCAGCATCTGTATAGCTAAGTGGGTATGGAGCCAGCCACATGCATCGAGGCTGGCGGGTTCAAACCTGGCCTGGGCCTGCTAAACCAACAATAACAACTGCAACAACAACAACAAAAATAGCCAGGTGTTGTGGTGGGCCCCTGTAATCTCAGCTACTTGGGAGGCTGAGGCAAGAGAATTGCTTAAGCCCAAGAGTTTGAGGTTGCCGTGAGCTGTGACGCCACAGCACTCTACCAAGGGCTACATAGTGAGACTCTGTCTCAAAAAAAAAAAATTTTTTTTTTTTTTTTTTTTGAGGCACACTTAAGATCCTCTTGTGGCACACCAGTGTGCCATGGCACACCGGTTGAAAAATCACTACTATACGTCTATGCTGCATCCCAGTTGTAAGCAAGTGTATTTCTCTGACATTAGGCTTATTGTCTGGACATGAAATTCACCAAAAAAGGAGGGACTGTGTGGTAAGAAGCACGTTCATGTCAGGAGGCCCGTAGAAGGCTACACAGTGGAAGACAAAGGGAACCCGGATCCAGAGCCATGGAATACCCTGAGGTGCTTCATACAATATTGAACACCATGTTTGCTGGAAGAGATTGCTTGAAAATAAATATATATAGGTCATCACTACCTGTGTGTATTGGCCATATTGGAACAAATTTCCCAGTGACCACTAAGACTAAACCACAGTGAAGTAGAACATGTGTCTTTTGATAAACAATGTAATGTAACCACACAGGAAAAGTCATGGTTTGAATGTCTGGGAGCCTGTTTCCTAGTAGATTCTTTGGGGCATAATAGTAAGAGGTCCCTTTAGGGTGAGCTCACTGATAGGCACAGTGTAGGGGGTCAGTGGTGCACCTCCTGGGAGAGGGGCACACCTGCAACTTGGACTCTAACAGACACAAGAAATGTAACCTAATTGTACCCTCATATTAATCTGAAAAAAAAAATTTTTATTTTAAAAAGAGCACCTGTTTACTGAGAGTCCCCTATAACCCAGATATTTTGCTATCTCATTCTGTATTTAGGGAACTATGAAGTAGGGAGTGGTAAGATCACTGTGCTACAAATGAAGAAACTGAGGCTCAAAGAGATTTCTCTAAGATCTGCTACGTAGTAGGCAGAACTCAGTGTTCTTGTTGACCATGAGAGTGAAAATATACACCAGTGCTAAAATCTCATGAAGGTTCCCTCATTAAACTCACAAGGCAGACTTTTGTTTTGAAGCAAAATGAGGCACCTTTTATTCAAAAGTCTATTGAATATCCACCATCCTTTAGATAGAAGGCATGTATGCTGCAGCCAAAATGCAAGTGGAATTCCATGTGGGAACTGCAGGTGTGCTAGAGACATAAAGGCTGGACAGCTGTCTGATATACTTGGTTTTTGCATAGTCAGAATCTTACACTTAGTGGGTGCCAAGCAGATATTGGTGGTTTGTTTTAATAATGGAGATTTTTGTCTGAGTAGTCAAGTATTCACCTAATTTTGGTTTTGCTTTGGGAAGCTAACTCCATGTTCACTTTTGGAGAATTTCAGTGTATGTAAAAATAGCTTTTGCATTGACATTTACTTTTCTTTTGTATTTCTTGACCCTTTTAAAAAATGTATTGGTGTTTTGCAATTCAAAATCTGGGGGTCCAAAATCCTTGGGAGCCATCTGGTGGTTAAACTTCCTCAAGTTTTCCTGGATCTACAACAACAGATGAAATACTTCCATTAGTTTCAAAATTAAAAATGCTTGAAGCTTTTTTCATTACTTTCTTGTCATCACCATTACAATGATGCCTTGATTATTTATTAATTTGCATTTTCTAGTATTTAAAAAATATAAGTTAAAACTTTCCATGTATAGAAACACATTTTACAACATCACTGCTAACGTGTATGTGCATACAGATGTGTGTATACAGACATATACATGTTTAGTTTTTGGCCGGGGCTGGGTTTGAACCCACCACCTCTGGCATATGGGACCAGCGCCCTACCCCTTTGAGCCACAGGTGCTGCCCTCAACATATACATGTTTAAAGCCTTGATTATCTCCAAAAGTGAAGACAATATGTTTTATGTTTTTCTTATGCTTTTCTGTATGTTCTAAATTTGCTTCAATAAAAATAGGGGAAAAAGTTTTAGCCTAAAATGACACTTCAATGTTAGCACTGCTGCTACGGGGAGATCAACAGGTTGCCCAAGCAGCCACATTAGAAGAAGCAGCCACGTCTCAATGGAGTTATTCAGTATAAACGTAAAGAGAATGGAATGGCAGCTCAGTTGCTATGTTAATGAAATATTAAGGGTGTGACTGAAGCAAGCCAGACCTGGCTGTGTCACGTGAATTTGTCTGTTTCAGAAAACACTCCTGAATACAAAAATATTTCAAAGAAGAAATAAAATGGAAAAAAAAAAAAGAAAAAAAGAAACAGTTCTTGTTCCCTTGTTTTTAAAGTGACATCCATTTTGCAATTCAACTGCATTTTGTGGCTGTACAATTATTTTCAATCTAAATCTCCTTCAGAAGTAAGGCAAATTCTCAAGAGAGTTCTAAATTGAATATAGTTTCACAAGGGACCCAATACAGAGTTGTCGTGATAAACTTTTTGCTTTGCCAGACTGGGCTACACGTGATTGGTAATGACGTCCCAAAGTGAACCGAAGCCACAAATTCAAACCATTCAGACTTCTCGTTACAACTTAAGTTGCTTCCTTAAGAAGGGACTATCCATAGTCAAGGAAAAAAATCAAGGAAAAAAACTCCAAAACAGTGGCTAGATTCACAAAGTTCTATATATTTGACTGGAATATTTGGGGTGGCAGCATGAAATTTGCCTTACTTAAGTACCTAGTAAGTGAATTTGCCATTCCTTGCAGTGAATCTTTGTGAAGGCGGTAAGAGCTCAAGACACTTTCTCCAACTGAGTATGCTTGTGGTAATTACCAAGCCATAAGGCCAGTAACAGAAAGGTGATTATTATACTCTTTTGCACCATTTACTTTTTCTTTGCTTTCCGGCACAGCAATGCCTCTCACCCAGGGTGAGTCTGTCCTCCTGCAACCTCTTCTATCAAGAAACATCTGAGAATTTGGGAGTAAGCAGATAGACCATTGGGGTTGCCCAAACTCAGTCTCAAAGTTCAAACACTGCAGTACGTGCACTTGACTCAGGAAGTCCCTTTAGACAGTGTATCCTACTTACAATTGGTTTTTACACGGCTTCTCTGATGAGCTTAGTTATCTGGTTAGTTCCAAGATACAGGTAATTCTAAAACAAAATATTAATTACAAGTAAAGGGAAAACCTCATAAGATGTAGCACATGATTGCAGAAGGAATGAAAATGAGTGAAGGGGAAAACACTTAAGAAGGACAACAGACTAGGGCCATGTTGGGACAAAATGCCATGTGAGTCTTAGAAGACCTTACTGGCAAGACCTTACTTTTTTTTTTTTTTTAATTTTGGTAAGTTGCTAATAAATTTTAATATGTGTTTTAGTGACATTCATCAAAAAAGAGAAAATTCTGCTCAACGTACTAGAGAAATGTGTCGTAATTTTAGAAATAGTCTGTAAAACGTATTTACGGTAACAACTCCCTTTGTTTTCGTGTGTTTACTTGGATAAAACTCCAGCTATTTGAAAATTCAACTATTTCACATGACTTACTGAAGGTTTCATCAGGAAGATGAGAGTCATGATTATTTGTTCTGGTGATGAGCCAAAATAGATGATATTCAGGAAGTCTTGTGAAGTTAGGAGGAGTTGCTTCATTGTATTCTTTGAGAGAATTATCCAGAAAAAAGTAACTTTGTTTTGTTTCCAGTTTGCAGAATGTCTCTCTTGTAGCCCAGGGGAATGTGTTCTTTATGAATGGTGGACTTGACCAACTGGAAAACCGATTACAGAATTTTTAATGTTTGTGCTTCATCCCGAAGTTTGTAGTTAGTGGACTCAACCTCAAGCAAGGCTGAGCTTGTGTCTCGTTACATAATAGCATGAAATAATCAGCCAGAACATGATGTTCACTCCCCTGGCCTTTTCTGTCTTCTGACTACCAGGTCTGTGATTTTTGCAGCTTCCAGATGAAGGCTGAGCCACTTGTGCACATCCTCTTGTAGTACCCAAAAGCTCCACTCTCTAGTTCCCAGATAACTGTAGCGGTTGTGTGCATTCTAGATCTTACATAGTTTAAGAAAGTAGGTTAATTTTAGGTATGACTATAGAGGAATAATGCAAGTTCTCCCTTCATAGCAGCTTGAGGTTCACAGAATCAGAGTCTTACAGGTAGCAAAAAGGTATTCCTGCCAGCAAATAGTTGTAGGAAGAGTTTCTTTCGAACCAAAGGAGAAAAAGACATCCAGTGACAGTGGGAGTTGGCTATTTAAACAGTATTTATTGGGGACTTATTGTTTAAACAGTATTTATTGGGGACTTACTGCTGTTCCAACATTTGGAAATATGCTATACAGAAATACCTGCTCCGACAAATCTGTGCCTTGTCATTTATCATTGAATTGGGGGAGAAAACAAATGTTCCTGGAGGGAAAACGGCAAGCTGACATTTTCACACGGGGAAGATAAGGAAGTACAAAGTAGATATGTGAGTGCTAAGGGAACGCTTCTATTGGATTTGCTGGGTTTCTTCGTTTGGAGAAGCTTTTAGGAAGATTTTGGATTTGAGTCAAAGATGGGGCTTCAAGCAGAACCTGAAATGGCAGAGAGAAATAGCAAGACATGAACTTCTAGGCACAGAGGACCTCGTTGGTGGCCAGTAGATTCATGGGTCCAAGCCTGGCCTCTTGAAGAGGTGCTGACTTTGGGTTAAGGTGCACGGCATGTTCACCCACTGCTTCCTTAGAAACACGGGCAACAGTCCCTGGCAGGGTAAACAAGAGGACTGAGAAGGGCCGGGACACTCACGGTAGGAAAAACATGTCCCTAAAATATTGAGGCAAGTAATACGAAACTTATTTTAGAACTTCCTTAGTACTCTCCTTCTTTCTACGTGATGTGTTGCTGAAAGAGAGGGGGCTGGATAGACATGGGGGGAGAAGAGAGAATCAATGGCTTAAATTCAGAAGTTTTCACTTAGGCCAGATTTTTCTCTTCCCTGTTTCCTTTAATGAAACTATCCACAACATCTTCTGTTTAGGGTGGAGTTGGGATGTGTATTTTCGTCTGCGCTAGGTGGGGAACACAGAGCCCCTGGTCCACAATGGGGTTTATAAGGAGAGAGAGAAATGCTTCATACTTATGAAATGAAGCTGAGAGAGACACTGGGATACGTCCCATCTTTTCCTAAACACTCAACTGAAATGCTTCCATCTACAGAAAAGGAGAAATCTCTCTGCTGTCTGTGCTTCATTAGAAAGAAGGGCGACTATTCTTTTCAGTGGGGGAGATTTGTGCAACAGAAAGAAATGGCAGAAACTAGGTCAGCAGAGTCAAGTGGCCTGCGTAGATGTTTTGAGATGCGTAAGCCACAGTTCCACAACCATTACCCAGGTTCAAACTTACAAATATCAGGAGTAAAGGACTGAAGTGGGAAAGTATTTTCTGGGCAGGAGGGAGTGGGGAAAAGGAAGAAGTGTGGTTGTCATTCTTCCTTCAAATAACTGCCACCTAGAGCACTTTTTGAAAAGTTCCCTTAAAGTCATTTTTGCTCAACAGATGACAGCATTTCTTAGGACAAGATTTAAAAAAAACTTTTATAAGCAATATGAACGTCCTTCCCACGGCCACCTTCCTTCTCTTCCCACCTGTGTTAACAAGACAGTTTTCTTCTACTTTATTGCCGCCACTCTGCTTGAATATCAGAGCATCGAGACATCACTTCTCGTTTCTGATGGTAACTTAGTACTGAACAGAATTTTTAACATAGCCACTAATTCTTTTGAACAAGGCTGTATCGGCAGTGATGGAGCAGGGTAGACTTTGGCAAGTGCTTTCAGAATAATTACAGGGTTCCTTGAGTAGTACAGTATAAATAATTGCTGGTTTAAAAGCGTTATTGTGAATGGCAATTTATACTAACATTTATATTTGCTCCTTGAAACCAGTGTACATCGAGAGTGCCTCACTTCCGCCTCCCCCCCCTGGAGATCTCAAGGGCTCTGGAACCTTTTCAGTCCGTGATATGTTTTAAGTTAGCGAGGCAGCTACAAAGCGTGTCTGCGCTGTAGTAAATAAGGGCAAGACTGATGCATTTAATAAATGGAGATGAATGAAGTAATGAAATCGTTTCAGCTCTGGCCACCTGGTGTGCTCCTAGGATACTGACATACAGAAAGGCCATTTTGGTCCAGAGAAGAGCTAAGAACTGCAGTGGTGTCGCTTTTGCCTGGGAAGTAGGGCATGCTGAAGATTATCACCTCTTCTTTGGCTAATGCTGCAGGGCACAGAGGACCGAGACACAGGAAACTCGTGGCGATAATGCAGCTCTAAAATAGCCACAGAGACTTATTAAAATATATGTTTTCCTCTCTATGGAAATTTTAATTTTATCGTATGGCATATTAAAAATGGATAGGCACATCAGAAAAGCAGAGGGTGAGAGAGGTGGGAAAGAAAGCCTTGGTGATGGGGAGGAATGGTGTGGGAAGAGTGAATGCTGAATCACAGTCCTTCTTCTCCAAGCAGGTGGCTGTGTGTGTCATCTTCTTGTCTTTCTGTTGATTCTGGTGACTTCTCTTACCTAGGATGAAAACTCCCCTGAGATTTTCACATCCTGAATGTTTCTCACCAAAGTAGCTAGTATTCTAGGATAATGTTTGTTTTGTTTCAACTGCTGTTCCTGGTTTCTGCTCTCTAAAGCCCTTTTAAGCCATATTTTCCATGATTGGTTAGTGCTGGCTTTGGTATTTAAATAAGCCTTTCAATGGGTCGTTAGCCCTGTAATTAATTCTAGCTATTTTTAAGTGGTACTGTGGTTATTAAAGAGCTGCCCTGTTCACAACAGTCTTGTCTTTCTAGGAGAATTACTAAGTATTATCTGTTGTTTTTTTTGTTTGTTTGTTTGTTTTTTGTAGAGCCAAAAATATTGTCATTTTATTCTCATTTCAACTACATTCCTCTCATTGATAGGAAGACTCAATCTTTTTGAATGAAGATAGAAAATATTTAACAGTTACACTTCCGTAGTTTAGCCTTGGGCTTTTATTTTTCTTTTAAATAATCTTAACACATATTCGTTCTGTATCCCGGGCCATCTTCCCACTTACTTAAATTTTTAAAGTAAGTATCAGCAAATCACAGGATTTAAATAGGAAGTGACCTTATTGAGATTACAATCACTTGCCCAGTGTTGGGGAAATAAAACATTTTTTTCTTTATCCTCTTACGTACGTTTCATGTCTAGGGCCCTGAAAAATAAACTTACACAAGATGGATTAACAGAAGAAAAATGTTTATTTCATTTGCCTATCAGGGGATCTCACAAAAATTAAGTGAAAGCCTCTGACAACACCGTTGTTACACCTGGAGGTTTATATACCATTTTAACAAAGGGCAGTAAACTTATGGAAACGTGACAAGATCAAGGAAAATGTTTGGGGGTTTCTAGGGGCAGTAAATTGTGGGAAAGTAAGTATACAGGGGAACTAATGGAAGATGAGGGTTATTTCAGGAAGGTTTTGCAGATTTAAGTCAGTGCCCGCCTCTAGTGATAAGAAGTGTCTCCTCTTTGGGAATGGAATTGGAGAGGAGGAGCACCTTAAAAAAGGGAAATAAATGCCCTGCCTTCAAGCAGACAGGAAGAGGGTAGAGAGCTTTTTCTGCTGTTTCTCAACTGCTTTAAGTTCACAATAATTCTTATGTTAAAGTGTCATACTTTGGAATAGCATATTCTGATCCACTCACCAGTCAGGTGCTAAAATTAGAGCCTAGGGAGTCTGAATCTTAGCCCATTCTTTCCATTTCTCTATGCTTGGCTATATAATGTTAAAATAGCTGTTAGTCTCTATGATACTCCTTCAAGAGGTTTATCAGTGCTCATATCAAAGCTAATGAGCTTGACCCCAGACCCTTGGCACAAAGCACAATCAATCCCAGCACAATCCATCTCAACCAAGGCATTCACTGGAAATTGCTCAAACTTGGAATGTAAACTGAAACTCACTTGCTATCTTGACTTTATAGTAATCCCAGGATAATCCTGGTTCCAAAAAGCAGATAGAAATTAATTTTGATCATTGAGTGTTACCAGGGATCAAATAAAAGCATCTACAGCTCACATGTAATAATAATAATAGCAATTACCGTTGTTTATCTGGCACTGAGCTAGTGGCTTACATAGAAAAGTAGTTTGAACCCTCCACTTGAGCCCTGCAAACTAGTTACTGTCATCTCCATGATACAAATTAGGAAAGAGAGGGTTGGAGAAGTTAATTAGCTTGCCTTTGATCACAGAGCTAATAAGTGGCAGAACTAGCACTTGGCCCCAGGTCTATCTGAAAAGTTACTCTTTGGCATCTAACAGCGCACACGTGAACATCTGTGTGCTGGTGGCTCGTAACCCAGCCCTAGATGTCAGAAGGGTAGTTACTACCTTTCTCACCATGAGAGCCTCCCTCATCCTCCTATACCCTCCAGGCTTTTTTAGTCTTGTGAATTCCTTTGGCATCTTTGGTTCATAAGCTCTAATAAATGTATTCAGAAGAAAAGGCCTGCCCCAACTGATTTTTTGGTTTGTTTCATTTTCTGATAAAGTAGGAATATTTTAATTTTTTTTGTTCCTGCCATCGAGTTTCCATGCTAGAAGGAAATGCCTAGGGCTGTCGTTGGGTATCTTTAATAACCCTTTGATTGAGTGGTCTAGAGTAATAGAGATTACATTGCTGGAAGCAGGTGGTAGGATTCCCCAATTTATTCATTCCTTTGGTGCCCCTGCTGTGTGTCAGGCGCTGAGGCAGGCACTGGGAATATAGGATGAGGGAGAAGGATAGCTCTTGCCCTGCGTGTCTTATTCTCAACATGTGGAGATAGCTAATAAATGCATAGTGTTCCAGGGAGTGATCAGTGCCGTGAAGAATGATGCAGATATTCACAGCAGTGACTCGAGGGGACAGGGCTAGGGATGCCTCTGGTTTTTGATTTCCTATGGATCCAGAACAAATATTAAGGGGAGACGTTTTAAAAGGCAAGTGAGGCTTCTGTATCTCACTTGTGACTACAGCACACGTGGCTAAGGACTGAGGTGAAGGAGAACATGGAGTAGAGACAGTGTAATTTTAGTGTAGTCCTCCTTGGCACCACTGTCATTTACCCAATTGTCTGGGGACTGTCTCTCTCCAAAATCTCCCTCCACTCCCAACTGCCCAGCACTCAGCGTGCAGTGCTGAAGCTCACTGCCGCTTCCTAGTACCACCATGTGAACATGAGTGGCCGGTGTCCTCAAGGTCAGGCCCCCTGCAGCTGTCAAGGCTCAACCTGCTACCCTAACAAACAGACCTCTGCCAACTCCCCCTCAGTAAATCATTTCTGCTGACTTTGGTTCTGTATTTCCATCTGTGAAATGGGGAGGTTGGGATAAACTTACTTGAAAAGACAGACTCTAGGAGAGTGAGCAAATGTGGGTGGCAGGATCCCCTCGGTCTCACCCCAGATTGGTAACCTGGGGATTGTCACGTTACTTCTCCAAGCCTCAGTTGCCTTGGCTGGAAAGAAAGGGGTTTGAGCTGATCATCACAGAGGTCTCTACAGGTCTGGAATTGACTGATTCAGAAGGCTCCACTAGCTCTGTACACAAAACAACCAAAACTGTGAGCCTCTCCCTTTATTGTCCCAGGAAGGAGGATGGTAGTGAGGTACCATTGTGGAGCAGCCAGGAAAATTATTCTAAGTCTTTTTACCTTTCCTTCCTGAGGACAGTTAGTGTAGGCAACGGACTCTTAATGACCTTGTTAATCAGATAACAACAAAGATGGCTCTTCATATTCCCAAAATATTTTTAATTTCTTAAACCTTAGAAACAGCAAGTTTTAACTAAATCAGCCACCTCTGCTGACCAGGATGTGAGACCTGAGCAGGGAGCAAAATGAGCCACAGCATCAAAATCACGTACTTGTGTAAGTGACTAGCGTCGCCTTGTTATCTGTCATTTTACTCCGTATTGAGGTCAGAGTGGTAAAGGCAGTATACATTTCCTCTTGCTTAAAAAACATGAGAGTATCAAAACAACAGGCAAGGGCACTGAATCACTCTCACCAGTAATTTCCAAATGCTAAATGTGAATGTGTATAGATAACGTGTATGTTCTCCGTGGTTATGCTAATGTGTCGCACATTCCTTGTGTGTATTAGAGCTGTAGATATTACTTAACTGATTTCACTACGGAATCCTGTGAACTCTTGCAGAAATCTAAAAGATGAAAAGACATGACTTACTTCATCGCTGACTTGTGCTCTTCTGAAGGGGTTGGTTTAGTGCAGACGAAAGTCAAGCGGGCCACACGGTGAATTTTCTGCACAAACTTACCTAGCACAAGAACAGCCAAGCCAGCAGGGCTCTACAGAATACTCATTTTGTTTTCTGTAAGAGTGGTAAGGATTTCACTCCACTGAAAACTCATTTCTGTGTCCCTGTTTTTGGTGTGATTTTTGCCGTGTGAATTCAGCCAGTCATTGCTTGAGGTTTTTATTTTAGAATGAAGGTAGCATCCTTTTTGCTCATCATCATCTCTTTTGGGAGTCATCATGTATGTGATCATATATACCGCTATTTACATCTTTTTCTGAGTGTTCTTAGGGAAGCAGATGTATCAGAAAAGATTTAATTCTTTTCCAGTGGAAGCTGATCCCCATATATGCTGACAATAACTTTAATCCCTTTAATGCCCAAATAAGGATGACTGTAAACTGGTTACACGTCTACATTTTCCACACATGATGCTCAAGCAAAGAAAAGAAAAAAAAAATTTTTTTTTTTTTTTGTTTAAATATTTTTTGGAGAGCACTAAAGGGAGAAACCGTTGATCACAAATTGTACATGTTGTGGCTTTGAAGCATTATTTTTAGATGAATGTGTTTGGAGTTGATAAGAACAACTGAAGACATTAAAATTCCCACAAAATCATGGAAGATAAAACTAGGGTGAATTGAGTTCACCAAATCTGATAGTACTTGAAAAACAGGGGCATCCCATTCAAGCGCAATAAGAGAGAAATTTAGAACCCAGACAAGAACAACTCATCAGCAGAGTGATTTGTTTGTTGTTATTACTTAGATGGGTTATACAGCAGCATAACTTTTCACTTGTTTATTGCATCAATAAATGTGGCTTGTATCATGGTTCCATTTCAGAAAAAAATAAAATAAAATCATGAAAAGAAACAGAATAAAAAAAAATTTCCAGCTAAATGTCAAGTCTTAGGCATTCCTCTCCTATAGTTTTTACAAGGTCAGAAGCAGCTCGTCTATAAACAAGTACATCTTTGGCCATTTAGTTTTAAAATATCACTTATATTTTATTTCATGAAACGAGCTATGTTTTCCTTGCGATTTAAGGATGGCCAGAAAAATAAAAAAAATCAGACACTTTATACACAAAGCAGGACTTGAGAACCACTGGCAATCCAATGATGGCTATTTTAAAGTGTAAAAAAATAAAACATGGATTTTGTGTTTTGCAGATTGGGTGGGAGATGGGAGAGAGTGGAGAGTAACAATGCAGTCAGAATTTATCATTTAAAGCAGAGAAAATGGGGGAAGTAAAAAGATTGCCGTATTAGTATCACCAGATATTCCTGCATCCCCAGGCAATCTTTCTGTGACAGTTTACCTTGGTGTTTAAAAATCGTTCTCGTAAAAAAGTGTTATTAAAAAATGGTATACCATCACCATAGGAAATATGACAAACATGATAGCCTGAGAAATTGCAAAATATTTTCTCATCCAAAGTTTAGTACTTATAGGCATTTGAAACCCAAAACTATAGTAAATGCTGTTTTGTATTTAGCCTGTTCTCCGAGGGTTTCTTTGTCTCATAAACCAATTCATGGGCAACGGATGGGGGCAGGAAAGTGACAGCAGCAACCAGTGTCCTCTGGTGACACGACAGTACGTATTACTCCTAGCACTCACTCTCTCTCTAAGAAGATAGCTTTATTTTCTTCTCTTCTGTGCTCAGCTGGATTGCAGGGAGCAAGTGAGGGAATGGCAACTCTGTTTCGTAATGTTGTACCCTTAATTCCACCCAACACGAATGCCTAATTCTTCATTCCTCCTACCTTTGGGGTGAAATGTGGTGTTTTGCTGCCTGTTCGTGATGTAATCACACAGCAGACACAGAGCTAAAAGGGTGACGCGTATCCTCAAACATACGAGGAATGCCAAAGATTTTCCCTACTTTTTTCAGCACGGCCTTGTGAAACTGTGCCTATCAACGAGGGATGTAAAGCAGCTCTGGTATTTTTATCCAAAGTTTGGTTTACTTTGAACCAACTACCATTGAGGTGTAGTATCTGTGCTTCGTGCCTCCCAAAGCTTGAAGATCCCATCACCGAATTACAAGGTGTCTTGGAAAGTAGCACGTTCTCCCGTGGACATTATTGCCTGACGTTAGCTAATTCAGGCCATTGATTCGTTTAAGAGGGTTGTGTCTGTTGGATCATCCAGAATGGATTGCCCAAAGATTCCCTTTTGGAAAAGGATGAGCACAATACCCGAGACGCCAGCAGAGAGTGGAAAGTCATGGTCTCGGCGGAAAGCGGTGGCCGTGTACGTGGAGACAGCGTTTGTGCTTGGCTGACATTAATGACAGCCCGATGCTATACACTCATGGAATGTTTTCATTTCAGAAGAGCATCAAAACCACTGAGGCCTTTCAAGTCATCTTCTTTTACTGTGAAACCAGAAACCATGCCGACAACTACTTTCAATAACAACCTATGTCCCAGCTACAGGCTGTATTAAATTCTGTGTCATATAATTTTCTAATTTACATGTAGGTAGTCGCAGCAAACAACTTAGTTTGTTTCAGAGCATGACATCAGACAGGATATTTTAACGCAGCAGTGGTGGGTAACAAAAGCCTAATTTCCACCAAGTCCACCCTCGTGGAGCAGTATCGTCAGAAATACTAGAACCTAGAATTTCCTCCCAAAGGCATTTATGTTATTAGGTGATGAGCTGATTTCATTTTAACAAATGTACTAGGAGGTATACTTCCTTGTGAACGTTGCCCCCTTCAGAGCAGTCAACTGGGGAGGCCAAACATCTGAGCCAGTGAGGCTGTCCCTGCCAAAAGCTAATATGTAATTTCTGTTCTGGAAGGACTTTCACCTCCTTTAGCAATGTTTTAATGTTCTCCATAGTGGCAGTGCTACTGCCAGAAAAGTAAACCTGATATTTGAAAAATAACCAACAGTTAATGTGCTGGAGAAGGTAAATAGTGAAACCAGACCAGGCCATTTTCCTTTTATTAAAAAAAAAAAAAAAAGCAAGGAGGAGGGACCAGAAAGTGACAGATGTGTCTTTCTCATCTCCTTGGCACTGAGAGCAGTTGCAAAAGAAGCAGCTCTGAATAGTTTGTGACAGTGACAACATCAGGACTTTGAAGGTTTATCTTCATTTTGGTGCAAAGGCCAAGGCCAGTGATTTTGTTGGAAGAAGATATTGGCCAGTAGTTTTCTTTCTTTCAGAAAATTAATGGCACAGATAATGACAACAAAAAGGACATTCAGAGGCTGTCATTTGCCACCGTGTGGGAGCACCTGCACGCACACAGCCAGCGTCAGCTATCCAGACTACCCACTCTTGAGCAGACACACTTTCGGTTGTATCAGAATGACTGCTCCCCTGACTGGCAATTATACAGCAAGCGGGGAGTGTGGGAAGCTGAACTCAGGGAGAGCACAAGGGAAACTCCTGCCCCAGGGGACCACAGAGTGGTGACTTTCATTGTCGTAATCTGATAGTAATCACAGGGCGATTTTGACTTCAGCCACCAGTTCAGAAATCTCTAAGATGCGCCTGAATTTGGTCACAGGGCAGCTTGGCGCCTTTGGTGCTTTTCCTGCAGTGGCACAGAATTCCCTGTTTGCAGGCGAGGGTTGGCTGGGGAGTTTGATCTAAATTTCAGTTGTGACAGGGAAGCTGTCCTCACAAGAAGTCCTTTGGGACGGTGGTTGTCTCATTCTAGTCCACAGCGTGGTGTGTTTGGAATGTACAAATGGGCTCTCTGACTGTTTTCTTTCTTAAGGTTTATAGGAAGCTACTGAATACTACGAAGAAGCTGCTACTTACTCTCCTATCTCTTTGCCCTGCTCCTGGGGATTGTTTTGGCTTTTCTGCAAATAGGAAAAAATGGCTGCCCTAGAGTTAAATGAATGGAGAAGCCATTCCTGGAGAAGCCCCTCGGGATCTCAACCCCTGGGCCCCCTGGCCATTTATACCCAGTGCTGTTCCCTAAGTTTACAATTACTCTCAATAGCTAGCCTAAAAATTCATTCAAATAACAACCGATACTATACTTGACCCTTGGAGTTTTTCATTTTCTCCTATGTAATCCTTTCTTGCTCCTCATTCTTTTGTTATATAAAAAGTGGGGGCTGGCAATACCAGCAGTGGTGGAGGCGGCTGTTTGTCAGCATAGGAGAAGAGTGAAAAACTCTGGTATTAGTTGGAATTGATGGTTCCCTACTCCTGTGTCTCCCTGTCACGGGTCAGCCTGAAGGCAACCCAGTCACCACTATTAAAGGCTGGTTTTGTCCCATTTGAGCTCTTCCTGAAAGGTCCCTGGGATGATATGATATAAAAATCACCTAGACCTTTTAAAATCATTGCTATCGCTGTTCCTGGGATCCCACCTGTCTTATCAAGGATATTATGTTTTTGAAAAGTACCTTAAGTGTTGATACAGGCTCTCAAAGAATATTCATAAAATTGTATCCAAACAAGACATTCTTAGAAATTAATTAGCAATGCCTGAACATCAAAAATGAGGAAGAAAAGAAAATATAGATTTACTCAAAAATGTCCAATTGTCTAATTAGACCGTGAAGTACACCTCTTTAGTACCATTTCCCTTAACAGACCAGGAGGGAGAAAAGGCTTGATCCTCTTCTGATAGATACACACTAATTCACTCTCAAGGAACATTTTTGAAATCAACTGATACTTCAAATACCTGCTTTGCTATTGAAGGTGTTAATTGCTGCGGTAGTCAGTACATCTAGTCTGACAGCTCAGAAAGCTGATTCTAAGAACAAACAGTTGGCTGTAATAGAAATATTACTGTTTATTTTGGAGGGTGGGGACGGGTAAGGACTGAATAAACTTATCCTTGTGACATATTTTAAAGGATATTTTAAATGAATAATAATTCCTTACAAGAGCTAGCCATTCCTCTCATTGGCAGGTTTGTTTGAGGTGTGGCTGGTTTTTAAAACAAACATACAAAAGGTTACATCCTGAAAAAAATCCTGTCCCATTCAGAATTTTAATTTGGAAATTTGACATTTATTCAAATAATTTTTTTTAAACCTCAATTTTTTTTTTTTTTTTTTAAGCTCCATTTCTTAGAATTGTTTTCGGTGGCAAAATCAGGGCAAGTCGTGGTGAGTGGGTAGGCTGGTCTTCCTTGAACACTGAGTTGAGCCTAGCCATCCCCGTAGATGTTGGCTCCCCCGGACCCCACAGGAAGGGCTCTTGTCTGATAAGTACACTCTCGTGTCTCCCCCAGGGCATGCCTCAGAAGTTACCTCTCTATCTTGATGGTTTTTGAATTGGCCATGGTCTTGGTCCTTGATATCTAACATAGTTGAATGATAAGTGGAAACCATATATGGAGCTTGACGTCCTAAACTGCTTTGCTGATGGAAAGGCTTTTGTTTTGAAAAATTAATTACAATAGGAAATAGATTTTCACTACTGAAGCTACCTGTCGTGGGCTTTGCTCTATTGATTTAAAGCAAAAGTACATAATTAGTGCCTTTTGAAGAGAAAAGGAAATAAAAGCAACCTAGCTCTGTCCCAGCACATTCAATTAAAATTGTTTACTTGAAGGGGAAAAAAAAATCTTTCCTTTTCCATCAATACCACATTATCATTGTGTATCCCTATCTCTTCTATAATGAAAAACATTCTCTTTGATTGATAGTGGTAAATGTTATTTTTAAAACAAGGCAAAAAAAAACAATAATGGGTGTAAGTGCATAGAAACAGGATTCTGCCAGAACTTTTACTCTGGACCGTAAAGAGAACATTTCATTGTGCTCCCTTTTCTAAACCAAAATGCAGTGAAAATGGAAAAAAATTGTAATCGGGTGAGCTCCTCTTCTAGTTTTCCCCCTCCTTTTTCCTGACTAGATGATACTTGTTGGCTTTTGCCATAAAAAATGTGTCCCTACTATTGGGGAAATGACAGTCCCACATGCTCTTAATCTTCATCTATTATATAATGATATATAATTATACCGTAATATAATCTTCTTACAGTAAAATAGAGCAGGACCAGGCCTGGAAGATTATCTAGAATAGATGAGGAAGCTGAGCCCTGGAGAAAGGTGGTCAGAAA
This sequence comes from Loris lydekkerianus, assembly GCA_963574355.1. Classification (NCBI taxonomy): domain Eukaryota; kingdom Metazoa; phylum Chordata; class Mammalia; order Primates; family Lorisidae; genus Loris; species Loris lydekkerianus. The sequence continues at coordinate 53,759 of CAUYPK010002124.1, read as the reverse complement.
GTGTTGCAGGTGTTCCATGAAATTTTGCTCATTTGGGGGCAGTCTTTCCCCACTTCCCCACACAGCCTGCGAGGCCCCTCTCCTGCCTGCCCCTCACTGTGGCCTTACCCTAGAAGGAGCACTGGATTCTTTCAGTCATGCTTTGTACTTGTTTGGTGTTATTTCTCATATTAGGCCTCTGCATTAGAACTAAAGCTGCTAAGCTCTTTGTCTGTATAGAAAAGGAATAGAATGTCCTTTCTCCTGCTTCATTCTTCTGATTAATTCCCTCCACTCCACCTACAGCCCCTGCCAAACACTGCATTCTGAAAAGATAAGTGGTGATGACCACAGCTAACATTTATTGAGCGCTTACTATGTGCAGGGCACTGACTTTATAGGCACTTGTACTTATAATGAGGAAAGAACCACTTTACAGGTAAGGAAACTGAGGCATTTTACATTTTACAGATAAGGAAACCGGGTACAATGGCTCACGCCTATAATCCCAGCACTCTGGGAGGCCAAAGTGGGTGGATTGCCTGAGCTCACAGGTTCCAGACCAGCCTGAGCCAGAGCGAGACCTCGTCTCTAAAAATACCTGGCTGTGGTAGCAGGGTCCTGTAGTCCCAGCTACTTGAGAGGCTGAGGCAAGAGGTTTCCTAGAGCCCAAGAGTTTGAAGTTGCTGTGAGCTCTGACGCCACGACACTCTACCCAAGGCAATAGAGTGAGACTTTGTCTCTTAAAAAAAAAAAAAAAGGCACCCAAGTTCACATAGCCAGTAAGTGACAGGGCAGGAATTCGTCCTGCAGCCCACAGGCCACATACAGATTATTTGAGGTCTGTTTTGCTTATCTGTGGTGGCGGATATCATGAAAATTATGCACGAACCTTTTTGTTTTGTTCATCAGCCTTTGTTAGTGTTTGTGTATTTAATGTGTGGCCCAAGACAGCTCTTCTTCCAATGTGGCTCAGAGAAGCCAAAAGGTTGGGTGCCCCAGCTAGAGTATGCAAAGTGAATCTCTGTGCTTTACCCTCAAGGCTGTACTCAACTCTCTCCTTTCTTCTAAAATTCATATGCAGTGACACTAATGGAACAAGATCAAATGTACTCGTGGGTGCTGTGTACTCTCCTAGTGTCCCTGGTGCCAGTCATGCAAGTTCTCAGCAAGTGTTAGTAGCACTTGCAGCCAAAGGGACCTGTGTGTGAGTGTGTGTGCTGTACGTGTGTGTGTGGGGGGGTGTATCTGTGGTGTGTGTGTGAGTGTGATGTGGTGTGAGTGCATGTGTGATGTGTGTTGTGGGTGGCAAAAGTGATGTGTATGCCTGTGTTATGATTTAAGATGGTAGCAGCCATTGGCATTAAAAAGGACCTGCTATTCCAAGCTCTGGCTGTGACAGTAAGATGTGCCCATAGCAGCTGTTCACAGTGAGAGTGTGTTTCCATCCGCTATGAAATGTGCTGCCACCACTTATGAAATGGATTTCAAAACCTTGCCACATGGAAGTAGCACCAAAGTGTGCGAATGATACACTTTTACTGCAAATTAGACAGATTTACTTATTCTGGTAATAATGTCACACTCACTCAACCTATCTTAAATGACAGTGTTCCCCATTACCACACACTAGATGGCTGATGGGACTGTGTCCAGGGAAGCATTAGAATGTCATCTGAAATGTTTGTCTCTGCAGGCAAAGGAAGCGCCTTGGACTCCAGGAGCCAAAGCTGAAAATGGAAAAGGAAAGACAGCGTTGTGTGCCTTGTTTTGACATCTTTACACAACGATCGTGTACTTAACCTCACCTCTAGTGCATGGCTTACATAAAAATAAGTAGCTTCAAGATAAACATCCAGGCCATACATTTCCTTTCGTTGAGAAAAAATGATACTTATTTGGTATTATAGTGTGTGAATTGATGCTCAGATGTCAGACCTTCTTAAAATAAATCTGACAATCTCTTAGCTTGGTTCAGAGCATTTTTTCTCCTTATGTCTCACAACCACTTAAATCCCCAAGGCTCTGCTGCCTTTTTCTATCTGCCCCTTTCCTTCTAAGAAATAGCTACCAGTTCCTGCTGTTCCCCCTGGGACTAGGTACAGAAACAACTGTGCTTCAACTATCAGCAAATATTACCACTATCCATTTCTGGTTGAGCTTATAATTAAGAATGGAAATGTTCCTTTAATCAGCAAGTTCAAAGATTCTGCTTTTTGAGAGAGTGTAAAAAAAAAAAATGAACAATGAAATCTTAGGTTGGTCATTCCTATGCCTGGCTGAACTGGTTATCTTAGAAAAGCATTATAAAAGATAACTTTTTTAGAATTTCAGATTAATATGAGGATACAGTTAGGTTGCATTGCTTTCGTTTGTTAAAGTCCAAAGTGCAAAGAATTTTAAAAGATACCATTAAGCTGTAATCCAAAAATACATCTGCAAAATTTTTGAAGGCTTAGAACTTGCTGTAACTATTGTTTAGATGTTATTGGCTATGTCCTGGAAATCGGTGGTGGAGAAACTAATAGATTAGTTGGTCACTAATTCTTGAAGATCTTACAGTCTTAAAATGATTAATATGACAAAATCTACACTCCTGTTTCTGGCAAGCCTAAGTAATTTGCTTGTGGTTTTTAATAAAAACCAGACCCTTCCCTGGTCTCTTGTCCAGAGCTCTACTCTCTCAAGTTAATTCTAGGGGGACCGTTTTGAAGTGGAAAACAACATAGAGGTGGATGGATTGGGGATATGGGCTGTGGGCTGTGTTATTTCTCATATTAGGCCTCTGCATTAGAACTAAAGCTGCTAAGCTCCTTGTCTGTATAGAAGGACACCCCTCCCCCCCCAAATGATCTGTGGACTAAGAATGTTTTTGTGTCACAGCAGTGTCCATGTGACATGGATGTGTTGTCTTTTTAGTTTTCTGTGACTTGATATAAAGCAGCGGTTCTCAACCTGTGGGTCGCAACCCTTTTGTAACAATGAAAGTACATCGCGGCCTTAGGAAGGTTGAGAATCACTGGGGGATGTAAATGGATTTTCAGTGTTTGCTGTTACAAGTTATTTCCAATCTTTTGCCATAAATCTAAAGTTTATTTGGTTGGGGAATATTTCTTAAATGATATAATCTGCCTTTCAATAAGCGGATCTTCAAAAACCATCCAGACTAGTGGGAAAGAAGCAATGGCTGCCTTTGCTGCCTGGTAAGTTTTTCTGACTTAACCAGAATTCTTGTTGTTTCTGCACATCTTACTTCATTCAGCTAGGTTTTATAGTGGCACAGTGAGGGGGGTCATGGAAATCGTGCAATTGGAATTAGTGATCAATGGTTGTTAAGAATCTGCGAGGTTATGTGAAATCACACGTGAAGTTAAGACCGCTGGAAAATGGAGCGGCTCTATCTTGGGCTTACATGGGAGAATTTTGGGGCGACTGTGTAGATCGTCTCATGAAATGCAGTTAAGAGTAATTCTGATGTTTTTGGTTGAGCAGAAACTAGATAAGATCTCTAGATTTGATTTGGTTTTAAAGATGTTCTTTTCTGTTGTGAAAAACAGACTTTGAGTGATAAAAGCACAGACCCGACCCCATTGCTCTCAGCTGTGAGCAAAGGAAGACTTCACTTAAATGTGGTGTAATTGTTCTCGTTAAAGGGAAAAAAGGAATCAGTATCTAGAGTGAGGTTGGTCACAAGGAAAGATTAGGCGCAGTTCTATAAGTCAGATGACATTTTTTTTGTCTAGTATTGTCCAGAGTTATATAAAGGACACCTATTGTTGGAAAAAAAGTTATTAGGAATTTCCCTTGAGCATAGTCTAATCACTTACCAAAATAAATGGATTCTCTTTCCTGCTGATAAGAAATGACATTTAACCCACACTGAGAGATTCAAGAGAAGGATTTTTGTTTGATATTCCTGACCCCAGGCTCCTAGAAAAATCTTCAAGGACTACATATTAAAAAAATTGTACTTAATGCTAGAATCTCCGAGGGGCCTGATTCCAACTGAGAATAATTGGCCAAATGGCCAGTTACTATCCCTTTGTGTTAGCCCCTGATTTCATATAACCCACAGTCTCTTAATACAAATATGTTCTGTTATTTGCAAAGGCAAGAGAGAGAGGGGGGGAGGGGTTAGATTAAAAGAAAAAAAAGGAAAAAAAGATTTGTATGGACATCTTTTGGGGAATGAGAATTCATTCGATATTTGACCCATTGTATGAAGATGAGTAGAAGGAAGTATTAGGATGCTTCTTCTTTTGCTGGTTAGGTTCTTTACTCAAGGTTTAAGTTGGTTATCAAGTAGTTACCAAAAGACACAAAAAGTACATTGTCTTAAAAGTAGACATTTTGTGCATTACTGTGTCATAAATAGAATTCTACAGAGAACTAAATCTAAAAATCAAAGCCACCCACTGTTTTTCTATATGAAAAATCTGTTTCCTTTCTGATTTGACAGAATTTCCCTGTCTAGGGATAGAAGTGCTCATTTGGATTTGGCTTTTAGCAAATATGCATATGTGTCAAGGAATGTGAGTCAGTTTCTCTGGAAAGCTTCATCTAGCAGGGATGGAAACATATTACAAAGGATTAATACTCCGCTCCCATGGTCAGAACTTCCTGCACCCTCGCAGAAAGCCATGTGAGAAGATGTGGCTGACATCCTTATTCTTCAGAGATTTCCTGTACACACACACAGCTCAGCTTTCTCTGAATTCAGATGGGGCATTGTGACCCAGGGTTTTAACTCCTGTTCACCTAAGCTTTAAATGTATGAAGACAGAAGGAAAATTGTCAAAGTTCCGAAACTCCAATTTTGCCTTATTTTAGATTTAGTTTGCAAATGTGTGATCGCTTGGTGGTTTAAGGTTCGTTTATGTATTTGGCAGACACATTCAACACTTTTTATTGAAAAGTGGTTTTTTTTTTTCAAAGTTGGTAAGTTTTCAGCAGAAATTACAATCGAGTTGAAAGCCTTTAGAAGGGGCATGTTTAGTAAGGTATAGGACTTTTTCTTTAATGACTATCATGTGGCAGCAGTTGAGTTAGGCTATCAACTTAATACCAAGGTTTGGGATGTCGAAGGGTAATGTGTATGCTTCTTATGTTAACAAGTAGGAATCGTGCTGTTTTCATGATGCCCCAGCAAGACCAACTTAAAGTTAGGTCGGTGACTTTGCATGTTACAACATTCATAAAGAGGTGACTTCTCCATCTAAGATGATCAGGAAGGCACTTGGGCAACCAATGATTAAAAAAAAAAAAAAATTATATAATTCAGTCTAGCTAGCAGATGAAACTTACAGTACTATAATTTTTATTCTCTTTGAGGCAGAGCCTGTTGTGGGTAATAAGAGCACAGCGTCCTGGTCCTTGCCAAGAATGATACGCCAAGCTTCCTAAATAGCTTCCCATTTATATAGGTTTTTCATCTTCAAAGAGATTTGTGAGCATTCATTTACCACCACCTGCCTGGGAGGTAAGAAGTATTCCCATTTTATAGATGGAGGACGTGGAGGTGTAAAGTGACTTGCCCTGCCCAAGGCCACCCGTAGAATTGGGTGTCAGAGAGGAGACCTGGCAGGGCTGGCTCCACCTCTCAGCTGAACTGACTCCCAGCTCTTTCTTCCTGGTGTCATTTCCCCCTGAGAGCCCCAGGTTGGTGATAAAGCTAAAGGCATCAAATAGTCTTGAATAAGAAAGAGACACTGTGTCTGTCTTTTTTTGTGGCTGCTTCTACAGTAAACCCCTGGTAAGGGAATACCCATGTACGTCCTTTAGGGATGTTGTGAGCACCAAAATCAAAAGAGGCTGACAAGGACAAAAACTTTAAAAATGATATGGAACTCTGCAAAGACTCAGGTATTATTATTGTTGCCAAAGACGTTTACAGGACTGCTGACCGAAGAAATAGGGCTTTTCTAATTAGAGGTCTGATTGTTTTGGTGATGTTCAGTTAGGATTAAATACTGTCATGAAAGAATCCAAAATCACAGGAAGAAAAGACCACAGTAAGGAAACGTACTTATATTTAGTATGTACTTAATAGATAAATTGACAAAACAAGTTGATTATTAGGTGTGCAGCTGGAACACAGCCTACCTCACAACTGGAGGACCACCGGACATGCCTGGGCTGGGGAACATGTCCACACTCTACTCAAGCCACAGGTGCAAGATGATGGTCTCTGCAAACCCTCATGGTGGTCGGGGTCTCCATGGCAGCAGTGACAGTGTGGAGAAAGCATTCTGCTTCCTGAACACTCCCAACACTGGCTACACAGCAGTTCACACACTTGACAGAAGGGTACCTAGGGATGATTGGGAAAGAAGAAGCCCATCTGGGCAGACAAGTTAGAAAAAGGCTCCCGCAGTCCAGGCTGCTGCGGCCACTCTGCCCCAGAGCTCATGGGATGGTGAATTTCAGCCTCTACACTCAACCCTGAGGCTGGGCTCTGTTGGACAGGTCACAGTCTGCACACCAGTCTTTAGAAGCTCTGGAACTAGGAGGTGATCAGACCCAGAGAGGCCATGAATTCTAGAAGCCAGGTGCTCCCAAAGTCCCTCCAGGGAACAAGGAAAGGAGCCACAGCTTAGCCTCCCTGACGCACAGACCACACCGTTCAGGCAGCTGCAGAAGCCTTTAATACCCCAGCAGTTTTAAACTGGGGATAAAATAAAGTTGACTAATCCACAAAGGACTCAAACCATTTTACTGAAAATAAAATCAAATGCCTTAGCGTTTTTATTTTTAATCTTTATTGGTTTTTCTACTTACAAAATACATGCTGGTTGTAAAAAATTCAAACGTTAGAGAAATACGTAACGTAACAAGTGAAAAGTCCTCTGTATTTGCAGCACTCCAGGCAAAAAACACCATCAACAGACTTATGTAAAAGATATATATTTTTTTAAAGCAGTAGTTTTTGCAAAACACACAAAATTATTTGACGTGCGTGTGACATACATACTCATAGGTGTACCCAAGTCTTGGCCATTGGCCATTTTCTGGCAGGTCAGCACTAACCTCACCCCATTCAGTCCAATGTGAGAAAGTTATGTGTTGGACAAGTGAGTTAGAGTGGAAGACGTTACTGGGTAGCTTTGGGTCCTTACAAGTTTATTTTTTACATAAACCAATATAATTTTTCTTAATACTATTAGTAATAAAGTGCTAGTGACATATTTCTCAACTGATGGCAACATTCCACTGTATCAGTTAAGTTGCCAGTGTTGTGAAGGATTGCTGTGGTAGCTGGTATGAACTGCCTGTCATATTATTTGGAGGATAAGCAGCTTTTCTCAGAAAAAGCTTAAAGCCTAGAGGAAGAAAATTTCATTTCACTGTAAGGCAGGATTCCTTATCAACAACAACAATAATAATAACTGTTTATTGAGTGCCAACTGTTTCTAAGAACTATGTGCTATGCCTGTAAAGAGAATAACATAATTACACATAAACGTCAGATATGTACTGTGATATATGATATATTATTGAATTTTAAAATACAAAACTGAGGTTTAGAGAGGTTAAGGAATTTGCCCAGCTGTAGAATTGTGAAGTCATGTCTTTGTTTGCTTTAAGGTCAAAATTCCACCTGGAATTTTGTGAAATTGAAAATTGAAAAGAATGACCTAGAAAGTTGCAGGTTATTTTCAGTTATACACTAGGCAGATGACTCCCAGAAAAGGATCTTGACATCAGTTCTTGAGTAGTTTTTTTTGTTTGTTTTCTGTAGTCTGTAAGTGCAGCCCCTCCACCAGATCCAAACTCCTTGGAACGCATTCCTTTCTACAAAGGTTTTGTTCTGTAAAATGTAGATTCCTCTAGGATCCATGTGGGCCCAAGACTGCAGGTTCCCCACCCCTGAATGTCCTTTGATCCTTGGTTAAGGATCACATACCAAGAGCAGGATGTTTGCTATTGGAGAGATTGAGGTTTCAGGGCAGAATGGAGAGAAAGTGGGGGTGGGGCCTAAACTTTTGAGTTAAAGGAAAAGTCAAAATGTGTCCAAATCCCGGCCATCCCACTTCCTAGCTTCCGACTGTGACTGGTTATTGAGCCTTTCTGAGCTTCAGTTTTCTCATCTGAAAAAATGCAGACGGTGGTGATGATGATGACAAGGACAGCAGCTTAACTAGTGACACCTGCCTCCTGGGGTGCTAGAGGAGTGAGAAGGCTGACACGTGATGAGCACAAATACACTTCAGATACCATTTATTATTACAGATCCATTACATTATTGTCGAGAGATTACTACTCACTCACACAATGAAGGGATGAGTGCTGCTCTTGCACAATGTTTTTTTAATCCTTTGGGAGCATAGGCTTTTTTCTCTGGACCACGATATTTTCCGAGAGAGGTCCTGACGAATAAATGAAATCTTTACAATGCCAGTGCCCATGTTCTCGTGCCTTTTATAATTAAAAAGAAAAGGCAAACTTTGTATGGACTTGCAATGCTAAATGGCACACCAGCCCAAGGACCACTTGGTTAATTAGCAGGCTGGCATGGCAGGATTTCCTGACGCCGTTGCCACTTGTTGTCAGCTCCTTGAAACTGCAGAAATTCGCCTCTGCAGGTGTGGAGAGCCTGCTTAAATTACATGGGGTGCACCAGAGAGCAAATTATTTAGGCAATAGAGCTGAAAATGTGGGCAAATTAGAATTCTTCATAGCAAGATTGTTCATTGTGAAGCCAATTCATGATTATATGTGCGCGTCTTGCTTCAGAGACTCCACTACACAATAAACCTCTTTGCTGGGATGAATATGTATGTGGGCTAATTTAATCAATATACTTGTGAACGTTGACAGGAGTGGTGTCTGACAGGATTCATCCTTTGAAAAGCTGGCTGAGTTAATGTGTGCAGTATATATATGGGCCAAGACTCATAATTTGTGTTAAAAGAAGATTATTTTGAGAAGACACAACACTGCCTAGTAGAAAATAGGGAAGCCTAAGGGATGGAAGGAAGGGCAAAGGGATTTTAGTCCTTTTCTTCTTGTTGGACTGAAAACCTAAATTCATAGGACTAACTTGCCTTCCTTTCGAAAAATTTGCAAGACATTGACTATATATATATATTTTTTTCATTGATTCATTTGAATTCGGTACATTGACTAAAACAAGGAGTGGGGAAGGATTTGTGTGTCTTGTTGGATTAGGAGGAGGGGGCTGGGTGAGTGTCCCGCTCCACTCTGCAAATGCTTGCTTTCTGGGCTGTCCATCCTGTGTCACAGCAGCACCAAACTGTGGGTCAGTGCTACAGTGGCACCACCACTGTCCCCCAGCCTGGCCATGAGCCATGTCAAGGCCAGAAATGCTGGGGCCAAGGCCACCCCCACATCGTGAGCAGAGCTCCGTGCGAGACAGCACGTTGGTCAGAGCCCTAAAGCTCATCATTTCACTTGTCATTAGTAATGCACAGGAGTCCACGTGGACGGCCTCCATGCCGTCTACCATGGGCAGTGTCATCCCAGTGCAGTTTTACAGTGTCCCCAGTGTGCCCTGCCTGGGGCCTTCATATTCTTGTCAAGGACTAAATAGATACACTTGATCTCCCCGTTGTTAAGATGGAGTAAATGTAACTCTTGAAAGGTCCAAGTTCAACCCTAGTGTTGTTTTCATTGCCTCGGGTCGTTTTGATGCTGACTGGAACTATAGGGCCCAGAGAGGTTTGTTTATCCTTAATTTCTGGGATGAAGCCTTGAGGTAAGACGTAAGCAGAAACCCCTCCAACTAGGTCTTCTTTCTTTTACTTTTAATTCTCTATGGCAGGTGACTCCAGCACTTTGTGTTGACGTATTATTCTGTTTCTGTGGGGCAGGGCGGAGGAGAGGCTAGTTCTCATTACAACTGGGTAACTCCCACGGGGAAAATCCAGGCGGTAACTCTCAGCAGATCCCTCTTTTTAGAATTTTTCTACTTCCACTTGGCTTTCCTGAGCCTGAAAAACATTAGGTATAACTTTGTCTCTAGGGTTGCCGATGATATGTAGGCCCAGGCCTGTGTCTTAACGTCATTAAAAATATTGGAAGGGCCATTAAGTAGGAGACATTATTAAGTTTCATATTTCATAAAGAACTTTTCTTGAAGAAACCAAGCTGGGCACTAATGTGAGGAGGCAGACTTGGAAATGACAACTTTTGTTAAATACAACCTTTTGTATTTTTAAACGTATTAAGTTGCATAACTCAGCATATACCTATTTATACAAAGTTGCTGAGATTGGGGTATTAAAAAGCCTCTGGATTATGGAATATATGTACATTGGGTATGAGGATTTTGAACAGTCTGGACAAGCAAAGAAACTCAGTATGCCAGCAATAAAAAATTGTTGGGAAAAGGACCCTCCTTCTAAAAGAGCTTGCATTCCCTAACAGTCACCACAGTGAAAGAAAGGGAGTTAGGAGTACACAAGGTTTATAAGAAAGTTTAATATAGTAGTTTCAGGTGTGCCCTTTCTAAGTCTTAAGTATGAGGTGGAATCAAATCCAGACCAAGTGGTTATGGAATTATCCCAGGACACGGGGCTACATTAGAAGAAAGAGTGGGCTGTGTGTATATGTGTGGTTCCCCTTGGACAGAGTCATTACTCCTCATAAGGCATAGGGAGAGGAAAGGGCTATATAAAAATGAATAGACGTGGGCACTTGCAGTTGTGTATATAATTTAATAATATGACATGATATTCAGTAGTGAAAACCACGGAAAATCAATTTAGCTTGGTGGAGCATTCCAGGTAAACTGGCAACTATCATTATCTGCTCTGTATAGCTCAGCGTTGGTCTTTATGTCACAGATAACTTCTATTTAACGAAGCCAGACGTGGTGGCTCACATCCGTAATCCCATCACTTGGGAGGCCAAGGCGGGTGGATCGCCTGAGCTCATGAGTTCGAGACCAACCTGAGCAAAAGCAAGACCCTGTCTATAAAAAAATAGCTGGGCACTGTGATGGGCGCCTATAGTCCCAGCTACTTGAACCCAAGAGTTTGGGGTTGCTATAGGCTGTGACGACACAGCTTTCTACCAATGGTGACCAACTGAGACTCTGTCTCAAAAAAAAAAAAAAAAATTCTATTTAATAGGTGGTCCAAGCACTATCTTTTGCCTAATTATTCTATTACTTAAGTCATTTTAAATCCTTAATTATGCTCTTTTTAAACTCAATTGAAGATACAAAGTGTTGCTTAGAAATGTGTTTCATCATATTTGAGAACTCTGGCGTCATATGTGTTTATTATTTGGCTACTTTTCCAACACAGGCATCTTTAAGTAATTAATTAGGTAGAAACACAGGCATGCTTTGCCAGGAAGCCAATGTCCAACGTAAAGAACTCAGAAGCAGCATATCCTATTTGTCAGGATTCATCATTATTAAATTCAGCGAGGACATCAACTTTATGGTTGAAAGGTTTTGATCATACACAAATGGACTAATTTTTATAGCACATGGCAACTGCGTTAATTTAGAAAAAGATGAGTAAGGAATTGTTAACTTACCGTCGTGTGTAACCTATTACTATTTTGAATTGAACCATGTTCCTAAGTAGGTATGACTTTCTGGAGTGTATTTTTCTCTTCCAGTCCTCCAGCAGTCAGGCTACAATGTTCAGCCAAGACAGATTTATGACCTTTTAAAAATAATGATGGAAAATGAGATCGGAGGAAACATTTTAGTATCTGCTTTGCTGTGAGGCCTCAACTGCGAACTCTCCAGTTCTTGAAGGGTTTGAAATGCTGATTCCAGTCTTCTTGTGGGTTCTTAAACACCTTCTCAAATGACCCATTTTAATAACCCGAAAGCTGTTATATAACGAGCAGCCATAATTTAGTCCAGGGCTCTAGGGGGACCCTCACAGTTCAGCAATGAATAGTTAATGCAGTATAATGTTTAGCAGGTTATTAGTTTTCACTATACAAATGCTGATCAGGGAACGCTTTTATAAGGTGTTTAAAAGAAAATGTAATTAACTGGTTGCGTGCTTCTGTTGCAGCTCAAATTGAAATTATTCCATGCAAGATCTGTGGAGACAAATCATCAGGAATCCATTATGGTGTCATTACATGTGAAGGCTGCAAGGTAAGCCTTTTTAATTGTTGTTTCTATTAATGTTAGAACATATTTTTGTGATTTTTATTTTTTAATTCTACGATGTCTAAAAATTCAACTCCCTGGAATTTTGAGTGATGAGAACTGACAGGACAGAATAAATATTTTGGTGTTATATTATAATTTTAAAAGTTCTTTTTTTTTTTTGCTCCTTCAGGAGACTAGAGAAAGATATTTGTGCCTAGTTTATGTTTTTTACTTTCAGACTCAGAGTTGAATGAATTGATGAACAATCTCTTTGGTTATTTTTTTTTTTTTTTTTAAGAGATTACTCCAGATTTCTGTGATGTCCTAAGCTTTATGAAAAGGTACTTCTGATAAGTTTAATTAGGAATGTGACTGAGTCTTACTGTTCACACACGGATGTTAACACATCTGGCCAAATTTCGGGAAGGCTGTTCAGAAGAACCGCTTTCTTGTCCTGGTGCCCCCACTTGTCCATATGGTTTTGGGCATGTCTTAATCTTTTGGTGACTCAGTTTATTCATCTGTAAAGTGGGCATAATACCTGTTCTTCCTATTTATTAGGACTCTTCCAAGAATTAAGAAGCTATAAATAAAGGTCCCTACACATGGAAAAGTACTATTTAAATGTAAATATCATCATTATTATTGCGATTGTTACTATTTTTACTATTACTGACCTTGATTATGGGGCAAAATATACAACATGCATAATGTGCAGCTGGGAAACAGAGATGTTTATCCTAATAATTCAAGACCTCCCCCCAGCCCAGATTGCCAGTTATTCAAATGTCAATTTATTAAGATTTAAATCCTCATGGTTATACTGGAAGGGCCTTGAGACAGCTTACAGGATAAAACAGTACAAAATAAACAGGAGAGAAGCTACTTAAACATGCAGGAGGCCTCGGAGACAGCCGATTGCTACAACCAAGCCTGAATTAGCCCTGAGGCTTTTTGAGGATGAGGCAAAAAAATAAAATCCATGAATTTAGTTAGCATTCCTTATACAGTGTCATAAGATATAAAATCACCTACAGACACAAATAACTACTGAGAGACTTCAAGGAAATTAACCTCATAATTTCCTTAGTTCTTTGTTTTACTATTAATCATCACAACATTTACTAATTTGTGCGTGTACAAATGCTTCATGTGATTTCATCTTAGTGAAGCTTGAGATGTCTGCATACTAGCAAATACACTTAATATATATTTTAATCACTGAAGGAGTGGAGAGCTTGCTATTTAAAGGGGCTTTTGAATTATTCATCTCTATGGTAACCCTCAAGACCTCAGGTTGTTGATTACCAAGAAAAAAAAGTTATGCCCTTTTAGTTTCTCAAATTGCTCCCCCCATTAAAATTAATTAACCAATTGAATAAATGCCATAAAACAAAATGAAATAAACTGCCCAGCCCATCCCCATCCCAGGATGTAAGAAAGAGTGATCTGCCCGAGGCAGCTGTCACTCCGCTGGTTTTTGGAGTCCATGTGGCTGATGTGTCTGGGTAGCTGTTACCCGTCACTCTCACCCTCTCTGTGCCCCTGGTAGAAATGCGGTGGCCTTTTCCCCATGAAAGGTTTATACACAGCAGGGCTTGCATGTTAGGATTTCTAAGCAAACGTGATTTTTGTGCACTGTGTATCACCTGTGTTTTCTTAAATGACTGGAGTCCTTGGCAGCCTCTTGGACACCCATTCACTACTTCTCCATTCATTCTGCCCGAAAAACTCATTTCGTCTGAGTGTGTCAGTAGTGCCCCACATAGTTTTCTATGGGAAGTGGAAGTGATCGTCCAGGAATTGAATCTGGGGGAAGGGCACAGTCGGGGTAGAGACTACTTCATATGAAATACCCCAAGAAATTTGGAAGATTAATTAACAACATGCTATTCAGTAAAATCTGAATCGCCAGTCTGACTACCACTGTGTTTGCACAGGATCAAACAATGTGTGTTTTCTTTTCACCCTAATATTTATCAGTGCAAATATAAAAGCAGTAAGAAAATGAAAGGCCGCTGTTATTCCACAGCTGTCATATTTCTAAGTTCTCTTCTAGATCTTATCGAAATATAGCCTTAGTGCCAAAATGATTTTTCAGTTATTTGTGATTCTGTTCCTCTGCATTATTGACTTTATTCAGTGAAAACCACAAAACAATGAATTTTTTTTTTTATTTTTATTTTTTATTTTTGGCTGTTGCAGTTTGGCCAGGGCTGGGTTCGCCACCCTTGGTGTATGGGGCCAGCATCTTACCCACTGAGCCACGGGCTCTGTTAATTTTATTAACAGGTGGGGCCTATGCCCAGTCAGAAACTTCTACCATGGTACATGTTTATATTGACACACACTATTTGTTATGCATTATAGTTTCTCTCTGCTGTAAGTAACATTTTTATTCCTAGTTACAGTAAAGTCAAGAGACTTTTACTTTTTGCCATTGATGTTAATTATGTAGCACGTTCTAACCAGGTGAAGGTAGTTATGTCATGACCAATTGTAAATCATTTATCTCTGGGATAGTATGATTAGACATAAGGAAAATGTCTAATTAGACATATCAAATAGATATCTAATGAGGGAGGGAAGTAACTCATTTTCTAAGCTAATCATTTTGTGAGTGTATTTTAAGTTGCATTTTAAAATCAACAACCTGAAATCATAGGAAACTAGGCAACCTGTTTAATTGCTGAAATAATTATCTTGCCACATATTTATTCAGCATTGCACATGAACAGCAAAGATGGCAGGAGCTTTGCAGGCACTTCCTCTTAGTTTAGCCTCTCCTCATCCCCTTCACTATTATAGACAGACAGTTTTATGCCATCTTTGTGCTCTAAATCTGGTTTCAAATCCCAGCTCCGCTGTTTACCAGCTTGAGCACCTATTTCACTGCTGTGTGCCTCAGTTTCGCCATCTGTAAAATGAGGGTAACAATTGTAGGGTCATCACTACATGCTAAAATGAGGATAGCAAGTTGCTTTGTAGTGTTATCACTTACATTTAAATAAAGCACACAGAAGCATCCCTGGTTCCTAACAAGTACTTTGTAAGTGATGGCTGTGGTTGTCATTGTCATTATTCACTAGCCCAACTTCTTAGGGGCCTGGTAATGCTGCTCAGTGCAGTCAGGTTTGATTTCATGGACATCTAGGAGTCCAGTCCTAATTGTGGTGACTGTGTGCAATTTGTTATGTAGAACCTGCTAATAAAAATGACAATGCAAGCATTCCCGTAGGCCCAGGCACTATGTAAGAGGTAATCCTTCCCTCAAGCAGTTTATGGGCTAGTTGTGGAGATGAGGCCTGCCTAGAGAAGGCTAAAGAGCAGTGCAAGAAATAAATAATAGAGTAAGGTCATAATCTGTGATATATACAAGAAGCACATATCCACTAGACAACACATCTAGGTGGCTTAGGGGAGAGTGGCCCAGAGGGGCTACACCAAGGAGGCACCAACAGTGGACTGGGGCTGGAGAAGGATTTGCTGGAGAAGAATGGGAGGACATTCTGGACTGGGGAGGAGGGAGAGTGAGGAATGGCAGAAGTGAATGTTTGGTGGAAGTAGAGCAGTCTTCATTGTTTTTAGGGGACAGCATAAAGCTCAGTGGGAGTGAAACAAAGTGTCACTTTCTGTGGATCAGGGTAGATAGGCACCATCCCCTAATTTTTAAGGGCTCTATTTTGCCAATTATTATTATTATAAGGGTATTTTACTTGCTCTTTGGAAAGAATGAAGGAACAACTCACTGATGCTGCTCGGGCTCTGGATGTTACACTTCAGGAGATCGTATGCTAGAATCCAAGCCTGCAAGGGGTTGACGGAATTAGTCCCAGCCTTGTAAGCACAAAAAGGGGGTCTGAGGTAATGAGGCAGACCTGCCAGGCAGGAGGGGCCAGAGCACGGGACAGGTCAGCAGAAGTAACCCTAGAGTTTGTAGATGTTTGGGGTAAGGTTCAGTCTTCAAAGTGAATAAAAATGTGAAGTGTTAAGAGAAAGAGGGCAGGCACAGGGGCTCACACCTATAATCCTAACACCCTGGGAGGCCGAGGCAGGAGGATCCCTTGAGTTCAGGAGTTTGAGAGCAGCTGAGCCAGAGTGAGACCCCAACTGTACTAAAAATAGAAAAATTGGCCAAGCATTATGGTGGGCACCTGTAGTCCCAGTTACTTGAGAGGCTGAGGCAAGAAGATCTCTTGTGAGTCCAAGAGTTTGAGATAACTATGAGATATGATGCCATGGCACTCTACCCAGGGTGACAGAGTGAGACCCTATCTCAAAAAATAAATAAATAAATAGAGAGAAAAAGAAAGGTGAGAGGTGAGCACTGGTTAAAGTTTTATTTTAAGAGATGGCCTTGTTTGCCATTCAACTTCAATTCCTAACTTCATCATGAAATACAGTGGCTGCTCAAATAATGACAATGGAAAATTCATCTCAAGGTAGATGCATACACACACAAAATTTTTATTCATATGCTTTTAGGCTTTTTGGCTTTAAAATTTTAACTGTAAGTTTTTTAATGATAATGTATAATTCAGTATAGAGGTTAGCAAATCGGTTTCTGATTACATTTAGCTCTTGCTTAAGTCTAAGAACAGAGTAGAATTCATTTGTCAAATATTTAAACATCAGCCTCGGTGCACATAGCACAGTGGTTATGGCACCAGCCGCATACACCAAGGGTGGTGATTTTGAACCCGCCTGGGCCAGCTAAACAATAATGTCAACTGCAGCAAAAAATAGCCAGGCATTGTGGTGGGCGCCTATCGCCCCAGCTACTTGGGAGGCTGAGGCAAGAGAATCACTTGAGCTCAAGAGTTTGAGGTTGCTAAAAGAAAAAGAAAAAAAAAAAAAAAAAAGAGTTTGAGGTTGCTGTGAGCTGTGACATCACAGCACTCTACTGAGGGTGACATAATAAGATTCTGTTTCAAAAAAAAATAAAAAATTTAACCATCAATCAATATATTTAAGATCATGTCCTATGCAAAGCTTTCTCTTCTATCCAGTAAAGATAGCATTTGGGATAATTCCTCTGCACTAACAAATATATTATCTTAAATTAACAACCAAAAGCCTTTTCAAAAATATCTAGACATTTATATATTTTTTTCCTTCCTGAAATGGTTAAAGCAATTTCTGGAGCTTATGTTTTAAGTTAGAGAGAAATTTCTATGAATGTTCTTTTTAGGCCCAAATTGTATTTTACAGGATTCTAATATTTTTATTTCAGTTGTGGAATGTCTCTAACTCTGAGCCAATCCTGTCTACTTTTCAGCATTGACACATTCACGCTCAACATTTTTATTTTTATTTACTTATTTTTGCAGTTTTGGCTAGGGCCTGGCTTGAACCACCTCCCCCAGTATATGGGGCTGGCGCCCTACTCCTTGAGCCACAGGCGCCACCCTCAACATTTTTATTGTTATGCTTTATATAGCTGGCTGAAGTTTTAGAGCTAGCCATTTTAAATGAAAAATAGTCTTGGGGTCGGACATACTGCAATCTTCCTTATGATGTCAGAATTTTAGTTTTGTTCTACACAGCTGATAAGCAGGAATTTTTGTTCAGCCTAATCTTCTAGACCTGTGATAAAATGTAAGTGGTGGGGATGTGATGAACCCCAATTTGCATCAAGATGATTCAGTTTTTTTTTATTTTTTATTGTTTGCTTTGGTCTTAATCTGCTCTTCCTTAGCTCACAGAAGACTCTAGGCTAGAGACCATATGGTAGATAAGGCCCTAGCCTAGTACCTGGCTCCGCAGGGCTCTCGTGCTAGCTTGGGAAGGACTGTGGCAGAATGTGTTCACTTGGATTGCATCTGAGTGCAAGGCACAGTCAAAAGCAGACATCAACACTTAGCGAATATGACACATGAGTTCAGCTTTAATCAGAGATCATTTGTGCATACAATTCTACAGGGAGGCCAGTCATTACTGAACAAGAGAGTAGTTCAGGAGATCTGAATTTCCTTGATTTATTGCTGCCAGATGTACAAGTGTGGGGCCAAACCAGCTAACTTTGGCGAACGCGGTTGCCTGTTTCACATTTGGCTTCTCATTTGCTTCTTTGGAGACTCTTATTCCTGCCCCCGCCCCAATCTTAATTTCATCATTTCCTTTCCCTCTTCCTCTCCCGGATATAACCTGTGTATGCCCTTACTTTACTCCTGAATAAAATTAAATCCTTTCTTCCTCTTTTATCAGATACTTTATTTTCTGCCCACATGTATCCAAAGCTTCTGAACATTCTCAACAGGAAAGTTCCCAAGATAAATAAAATTGTAACATGATGCATACTTTTTACATATAAGATTCTTCGTTTTTCTCAGCTTCAGAAATAGAAGGATAGGTAGACAGACGCTCCCTTCAGCAGTCCCTAAATTCCAAAATTTTAGTTGTATTGGAAAATACAATAATTTGGGCAGGCATATGAGCATTCATAATAAATCATAGAGTTATGAATAAATCTTGGTTGTCAAAAGCAAATGTGTAGCCGTTCCAAAGCGTCTGCCATTAGAATTCAGCAAGGCAGCTGTCAGCTGTTTTCTTGTAATTAAACAGCCAATGAGCAGCTAATTAAGACATATGTGTATACAGAAGTGGAAGTGGGTATGTTAATGAACTGTAGGAATCAATTCATTAAGTGAAAATTGTCAAAAGACCAAACATCAGATCAGCATTTCAGCCTGTGCTTCATTGAGAAGAAGCCCCATGCTCGAGGGGACCCCCTTGGAGTCCAATGCCCTCACCACCTTCCAGACACACCCACAGGCCAGAGGGGGCCAGCCCACACTCTAGGGCAAAACTATTAATAATTCCAACAGGAAATGCCATGTATATTTCAAAGCTTTGAATGTATATCTAGCAAATGACTGCTTTTCTACCTATAGAGAAACCTGGTATTTGATATCCTATAAAACACCATCACTCTCATCTGAACCAAATACGGAACTTTGACTATAGGACCAAAATGTAGTTTTTTGCCTGTTTTGTTGTTTATTTATCAGTTATTCGGTTCAATCTTCCTTACATGTTTGTCTCAGTACTTTTTAGGTGGTGCATTAAGAAATCCAAGGCCTTTTTTAGCAGGGTGTGGTGGCACACACCTGTAGTCCCGGCTACTCAGGAGGCTGAGGTGGGAGGATCACTTAAGCCCAGGAGTTGAAGGCTACAGTGAGCTATGATTGCACCATTGCACTCCAGCCTAGGTGACAAAGCGAGACCCTTATCTCTTAAAAAAAAAAAAAAAATTAATAGCAAACAAATAATTCAATGAAAAAGTCATTCAATAATTCAATGAAAAGTCCAAAAGTGGCCTTTGGAGTAGGATTCACCTCTGATTCAGGAATTCAAATCCCAGCCCCTCCCGTTACCCGCTGTGTGACTTTGGACGTGTGGCTTAACCTCTTCACTTTAATTTTCTCATTTGCTAATAACAGATATAAAAATACCTACTTTGCAAATCGTAGGTTGTTGTGAATTGCAAATAATGTTTCAAAGTGTCTTATACAGTGGTAGAGTAGGTGCTTAGCTTGTGGTTTTTATCCCTCCCTTCACTTTTCCCTCTGGTCATTTGTCCGGTAAGAATATGTTGACCTCTCTAAGTGTTGGTTAGTTTCTGGAAACAAAGAAACAAGGTAATCTGTGAAAAGGAGAGAGAAATAACACAGCAAGGTAAGGGTCATCAGGGAGTCAAGGTGGGGCTCTCAGGGCTGGAAGAATACACGTGGGATGGGCCCCTCAGCCAGCTCCGGAGGGTTTCCCAGAGAAAGTGAGTATCTCATTGACCCATGCAAGGAAGAAGAGAGTTTCCAGGAAGTGGCAGGAGAGGGTTCCTTTTGGGAACTGTGAGCACAGGATTTTAGGCGTGGCCAGAGTGTGGGGACTGTAACAAATTAGTCAATACACAGAGGTGGGCAACATAAGGAACTAGGCCTGTGGTAGTGATACATACATGTAGTGCATGGCCAGTCTACAAAAATTAGGTCAACTTACAGAGATGGTCAATGCAGGGAGGTGGCCAACTATGGAGGTTCTACCGTAGTTCCACCAGGAAAGCTTCAGTCATTCGTCAGTAATGATGGGAACAACTTCTTTGCTAAATCAGTTAATAGTTCTCAAATACTAAGAGGATGGGCCCGGCGTGGTGGCTCATGCCTGTAATCCTAGCACTCTGGAAGGCCAAGGTGGGTGGAGTGCTTGAGCTCAGGAGTTCAAGACCAGCCTGAGGAAGAGGGAGACACCCCCATCTCTAAAAACAGGGGGCATTGTGGTAGGCACCTGCAGTCCTAGCTAGTTGGGAGGTTGAGGCAAGAGGATTGCTCAAGCCCAACAGTTTGATGTTGCTGTGAGCTATGCTGCCACGACCCTCTGCCAAGGGTGACCAAAAAAAAAAAAAATACTGAGAGGATATTTCCTCCATTTTTTGTGCTATTCATAATGTGATAGGTATAGATATGACATCTAAGTTAAATCTGCATTATTATTATTTTCTATATGACTTTTTTTTGAGACAGTCTCACTGGGTTACCCAGGCTAGAGTGCAGCAGCATCTAATAGCTCACAGCAGCCTCCAACTCTTGGGCTCCTCCCTCAGCCTCCCAAGAAGCTAGGACTACAGGCACACACCACCATGCCCAGCTAATTTTTCTATGTTTTTGTAGAGATGGGCTCTTGCTCTCATTCAGGCTCCCAGGGTGTTAGGATTACAGGCCTGAGCTATCGCACCCAGGCTTCTCCATCACTTTTTAAAGAAGATAAGCAAAACAATAAATCAAGCCCTTATTAGGAGCATTTGCCTGTTTCTGTGGTGCGAGTACTCCCAGCACATGGCCACTTCCAAGCAGGCCATCTCACTGAGTACATAGTAGGCGGGAGATGTACAGCAGCACACTGTTACATACCACTTCTGATATAATTGATAAAACTAACCTGAAGAAAATAGATGAGAGTAAAATAATAATAAAATAGTATGTTATTTTTACATCAGGTGGGTAATGAGTAAGTTCATTTTTACTAACAGATCTGATAACCAGATTAACAACAAAATTCCTGATATTTTAGCGCTCAGTTCTTATAAACTAGAATGAGTCTTCTCCTGAACACCAGGGCCTGGTCCCAGCCCCGGAGAGCTACAGTCTAATGGGTTCTATGAACAAATTCATAATGCATAGCCATATTGTCTTTTATTTTTTGTTTTTTGAGACAGAGTCTCATCCTGTCACCCTGGGTAGAGTGCTGTGGTGTCATAGCTCACAGCAACCTCAAATGCTTGGGCCCATGGGGTCTTTTTCCCTCAGTCTCCCAAGTAACTGGGACTACTTGGATAGTCCCCCATGATGACCTGGATATAGGTTTTCTATTTTTAGCGGAGATGGGGTCTCTTTCTCAGGGTGGTCTCAAATTCTTAAACTCAAGCAGTACACCCACTTTGGCCTCCCAGAGTGCTAGAATTACAGGTGTGAGCCACGATGCCCAACACATATTTTTTTTTTTAAAAAAAGTATTAAGGAATAGAATTTCCCAGAGAATGTAAAGCAGATACGAGAAATAAAGCTCAGTGAAAGGCACTTGGAAGAAACACCGGAGAGATGTCTTTGATACAGTGGAAATAGAAACAAAAGGTGGATGTGCAGGAGCTCTGTGTCATCATTTTTGTCAATCCAGCACTTACAAAGACATACTGAAGTGACAGGGCTCTGGACTTAAAACACTGGAGTTTCAATCCCAGCAGTGACACCCCCTTGGAGAGGTCATTTAACATTCTAAGCTTCATTTTTGTGGTCTTCAAACTCTGAAAACTAGAGTAGATCTCTGGTTTTTAATAAGAGGAAGTCAGAGTCTTTAGGGAGCTTTGTTAAAGTATTTACCATACAAAATGGACCATCTTTTTTTGACCTACAAAAATGACAATTTCATTTTGTTCAAACTACTATGTAGGCTTGGACTATATCCCCAGAGGTTCTGGTTCAACAAAGCCAAGGTCTGTTTTTCAAAGCTCCCTGAGCGATTCTGATGCATCATCTGTTTGGGAACTACTGGAGCTGATAATCTCTCCATGTCTCTCAGCTCTGAAAGCTGTTTGTTTTTATTCTATTTTATTTGCGATGACTGTATGTCAGCATGCTGCCACTAGGTGGTGGTAGTGTGCCACAGTCCCACCGCCAAGAGTCATGGTGGCTCCATGCTCAAGCCCGACATATTTGTAATTGCACAACACCATGCATTTTGACTTCCATAAAAAGCCAACTTTTATGAAAGCCAAAAGAGTAATTCATTAGCTCATCTTTTAGAAATAATACAATGGCAAAATCACCTACTTAATATATTTCCTAGCTAATTGATGGCTTCAGCACTTTCTTTTTAATACACTCCTTCTTGGTTCCACCCAAAATTCTATCCAGGCCCTAGCTTGTGCTGCCTCTGCTCTGTGTATGGCCGCAGACTCCCCAGGCCCTGGAATTCGTGTCTCAGCTCACTTCACAGTCCTCTTTTGGGACTGTACCCCAGACAGATAAGATCCTACTTCTACACTTAGAAGCTTCCTACCCCTCTCTTTAGGTAGGAGGGTTCCTGCCATACCTTTTACTTCGCTACCACTTCTCTTCTAATCTTTCTGCCTCTTACGTGTTCTTTAACTCTCAATATTTTATCCGTTTATTTCCCAAACTCTTAAGCCTCTGAGAACCCACACGAAATGCTTAAAAGGATGGGCTTTTTAAAAAGATGATCTCCAAACCCTCATCCATTCTCAAATGCAAAGTTCAATGTTTGAGTCACAGAGGTTTTCCCTGTTTCTCCCTTCTCAGCTCCACCTTATCATGCCACTTGACCCCTCTCATCTGAGATTCCATAGTTCTTATGAGCATGACTCTGTTGATGTCGTCCAAAAGAAAGATCTCTTTTCTGGTTCCTAGCTGTGCCACGTCCAGACCTTTTTAGAAGGGATTTGTTCAGCTGTCTCAATGAAAGCATAGTGTTGTGAAGAAGAAGGTGTGTCTGCTTGCTTGCCTGCTTCCCCAGAGTCTCAAGACTGAGACAGCTGAGTAAGTGTAGACCTCTTCCAAGGAGATAGTGTGGAAGCCAGATATTAGTTCCAGCCACAGTCCCACTGCTCAACGCACATATGGAATGCCTTGCAATTTATGGCATAATTACTCAGACGTCTTGAGTGAGAGTGACTCTGTGCTCTTGCAGTAAGTTTTGTTGTTTGTTTATTTATTTTTTAAATGAGCCAAAGTGATTTAGAAATAAGTAAGGTGAAGCAAAGAGGGCATAATACTTCTGGTCGGAAATGAGGGAAAATTATGGGTAATCATGAGACTGATTTTCTTTTGTGACTTCTAACCCAAATCAAGATGCAGCTGCAAAAGAGAATTTTGTAAAATGTCTGGGCAGCGACAACCTGGGTCAGCTAAAGGGGCTAATGTGAAGGAAAACGCTAATTTCGGGGTAAATCAATCTTGCTCCTTTGTTATGTATACCTTGTTTTTTTCACACTGCCTAATTTGGTGATTGCCCTCTATGAGAACAACCAAGGAGGAATTCTTTTGGCACACTAGAAAAGCAGGAACATGAAATAAAATTGTGAATTTTGGAATTAAACTACATGAATTCCTATGTTGGCTTTCCCCCATGCTAGAAGTAGGACTCTGAACAAGTCACCACATGTCCCTAAGCTTCAGTTTCTTCAGTCTTACAAGCAGGGAAATAACAGTACCTGTCCTATATTGCTGTTGTCAACATTAATGTCATAATCCACACAAAGCATGAAGTACCTCATACCTAGTATGTACCATTTTAATAGTACCAGGATTTGTTTGAATCAAGTATTGTGGAGATGGCTATTGTGAAGGAAGAAGAAGAATCCTCCGTTATCCTCGGGGGATATATTCTAAGACCCCCATGAATGCCTGACATTACAGGCAGTACTGAACCCGCTATCACATACCTGTTTGTTCCCATATGTACATGCCTATGACTGTTACGTCTGTCAGGATATTCCCTGGTCCCCCAGTTCCCCGTGTCAAGAATGCACACTGGTACCTGGTTGAGCAGACGGACCACGCATCCAAAGCACTCTTATGCAAACAGTTTATCACAGAAAAAAGAAAGAATGAAAGTAAAGGAGGAAGCTGCACAAACTGACAATAAAGTGACAATACATTCTGAGAGAGAGGAACAGGCCAGCCTCCAGGAGTGGAGGAAGCTGCTCAAGTCTGAGCATATGCTACGTTTTATAAGCTCACTAGTTTGTCCCACCTTTCTCCTGGTAGGATTGGTTGGTGTTTCCCGCCCTTTGGGGTGATTGACAGGTTGGGGTATAGACTAGATCACATGACGGTTTACAAAGCAGTGGGGTTGTATACCAGTTTCCCCTCTTCCCCATAAGTCTTCCCCAGAATCCTTAACACAACTCTACCCATGCCGTGTGAACTAGATGATAAGGAGCTTTAGGTCAGGAGAAAGTTTTACTTTGTCTATTCCCACCAGGGAATAGTTGCTAGCTGCAGTATCATTCCTAGCTACATTTTGATTCCCGCTCTCCACCCTTAACCATTTCCTTGATACCTGTCTGCTCTCCCTCAGATCTAACATGGTAAAGTTTAATTTATAAATTTAACACAGTAAGATTAGCAGCAGAAATAATAAAAGAGAACAGTTATAACAATATACTGTAATAAAAGTTATGTGAATGTGATGTCTCTCCCTCTCTCAGAATATCTTCATATTTTTGGACTACAGATGACCACAGGTAGCTGAACTCAGAAAGTAAAACTGCAGATAAGGGGGGACCACTATACAAACAAATCTCTAGAAACAGGATCCATGAGAAGCCAGGCAGAGGCCACATGGAGAAGGAGCAGGGCAGTCAAGAGGCAGAGAGGGTGAGGGGAAAACATGGACAAGAGCCTCTGTTGTGGTTTCCATGTGAAGGAACGCGCAGGCAGGGTAAGCAGGTTTGGGCTTGGCTAGTTTAAACGATTACAGAGATGCTAGGCATAGGAGCATTCCCTAGTTGTCTGTACCTGGTCCTGGGACGAGTGGGCAAGAGGAACAGTGGCTGGAAGTATAAGAGCTTGATAAAAGAGGTGGCCGTGGGGTCGTCCTCAGGCCCTCTTAGAGCTTCCTTGGAGCGGAGCAAACTGATCATTGTATGTGGCTTCTGTGCTCTCAGTCTACAATTTTATGCATGGTAGTTTGAAAGTAAATTAACATATGGAAATTAAAAAGTGGCATCCTCTTCATTAATGAAATAATGCTTTTCATTATTCAAGAGAGGTGTCTAGTTTCAGATTTCAGACTTTGAAAGAGGTAAAGAAATGGGAGGGGATCCCAAGAAGAAATGATAGAGACGGAGAAGCAGCTAGAAGGAATGGGGGCAGAGTGTGACTGGGGAGACAGGTGGGAGATGGCATGGCAGCCCTCAGGGACCGGTTCAGTTCCAAGAAAAAGAGACCCTTCAGGCACTGTCCATATTCAGTGATCATAAAACAAAGTATAACAGGCTTAGTGTGAAGCAACCAAATTCAACTCAACTCAAGAAGAAGCAAAGAAACTCCTGATCCTGGGCACTCAGCGTGAGGACACATGTGGAGGGGAGGTGTGGTAGGAGAGTCTCAAGAAAGAGAAAACACCTTTTGGCTTTGACAGATTGTGTGTCTCAGCGGAAAACGGACACGGCCAACCTCTTGGTTTCACTTTCTGAGGACTATCTGCCTCTGAGACCATTTATATTTTTCTGAATTCTCTCTATTAACTCCCAAAGAAAGGTTTGCTGCTTCTCTCTTCCTTTACAGGGGAAAAAACTCATATACAAACAATCTAAAAACCGCAGCTTTGCATAGCTTGAGAATAGAGAGATCGCTTCACAGAAGAGGCCAGACTCGCAGCGGTTCTCAACCTGTGGGTCTTGACCCCTTTGTAACAATGAAAATACATGGGGCACGAGGAATACATCCTCCCACTGTGCTAGAGGATAGACTTAAATAAACTATAAACAGAAAGACAGTCTGCAAAGCTAGGCCCCCAGCCTTGCCTTTGTTGAGGTTAGCAAACAGCTTGGCCGAAAGTGAGAGGGGATCAGGGTCAGGGTCCTGCACTGTCCCATCCCAGGTTAGTTTTTCAAAGCACTGGGCATTGAGGTCATGCACATCACATATATCAACTTGGTCCACAAAGGGCCCCAGGTCCACAAAAGAAAGCAGATGTGCTAGCTTGTTCTTCCAGAGTAGCTCATGCATCTTCATGTTATATGAAAAAAAAAAAAAATCAGAAAACACAGATAAACAAAAAGAAAATTAAAATCTGATTGGCCCTATCAACTAGAGCCAGCAATTTGGAGCATAATATCCCAAAGTTTCTTCTATATTAAATATATGGATTCCTTTCCTCCACACACACTAAAAATTGGATTATTAGTTCTTTAGCTACTTTTTTTTTTTTCTGAGACATGGTCTCCCCCGTCACCTAGGCTAGAGTGCTGTGGCATCATCATAGCTCACTGCAGCCTCAAAGCCTTGGGCTCAAGTGATCTTTCTGCCTCAGCCTCCCAAGTAGCTGGGACTACGGGCGTGCACCATCGTTCCTGGCTAATTTTTCTGTTTTTCATAGAAACAAGCTCTCACTCTTGCTCAGGCAGGTCTCAAATTCCTGACCTCAAGCAATCCTGTCTCCCCACACTCCCAGAGCGCTGGAATTACAGGCGTGAGCTGCTGCACCTAGCTCTTTAGTTGCTTTTAAAAATTAAGCATTGTGTTTTAAATCACCTTTGTATTTAAATAACTATGTTTCTAAAATACCATTTTTAGTAGTTGCTAAATTCCATTGTGTTAATATACAATATTCACTGGTGTTGGACAAGTAGGATCTTTTTAAATATTGTTGTAGTACAGATAGTGCTGCAAAGAGCACCCTTGTAGTAAAATTTTGTACTGATCTTAATATTCCTTTAAGGTGTATTTCTTAAAAGGCTATTATTGCTTCAATGAATAGATTTATTTTTAATGATTTTGATACAGCTTCCAAATTGGCCTCTAGAACAATCTTTCAGTGACAGAGTTGCCGTCTCTGTGTGCCAACCACACTGTTGATCTTCAGGATCTTACTTCTTCCATATGCAGTAGTCTCCTTTGTTGGGGTCATATATCTTCGCCAGTAAAGCTTTAAAGCCAGTAATTCTCTTTCGTATCCTTCATGGCTCTGCTTCATAGACATGACTCTAGTTACCTTATTTTTCTTCTGCATACATCCCTACCTTGCAAAACCACTGAAAGATGAGTGAGTATTCTAAAAAAAATTGCTGTATATACTCGAGTATAAGCCGAGTTTTTTCCGGCACAAAATTTGTGCAGAGAAACCCGAACTCAGCACAAATGTTGTGCTGAAAAAACTCGGCT
The DNA here is from genome assembly GCA_963574355.1 of Loris lydekkerianus. NCBI lineage: Eukaryota > Metazoa > Chordata > Mammalia > Primates > Lorisidae > Loris > Loris lydekkerianus. The sequence goes on along the minus strand of CAUYPK010002124.1, from coordinate 26,294 downwards.
TATACTCGAGTATATACGGTACCCAACCCCCCCCTATGTGTTTAGAAGTTAAGAAGTAAGCTGGTGAGTGCAGTGGCTCATGCCTGTAATCCCATCACTTTGGGAGACCAAGCTGGGAAAATGGCTTGAGGCCGGGAGTTTAAAACCAGCCTGAGCAGCATAGTGAGACCTTTGATGCTACAAAAAGTGTAAAAATTAGCTAAGTGTGGTGGCACATGTCTGTACCTATAGTCCTACCTATTCAGAAGGCTGAGGCAGAGTGATCACTTGAGTCCAGGAGTTTGAGGTTGTAGGGTGAGACCCTGTCTAGAAGAAGGAGGGAAGAAATACTTCTAAATCCCAGAAGGGTTAAAGAATAAATTCTTTGAAAATTAGAAGATGTTTTCGACTGAATGATAATGAAGATGCTACATGATAAAGCTAGTGGGGTTGCTCTAAACGTAGCTAAAAGCAAAACTGGAAGCTTTAAGAAAAGAATAAATACAGAAAATTAATGAGCTCAGAAGCCAGCTCAGGAAGTTAGCAAAAATACAACCAGAAATAAAATTCTTGAGGTCAATGGCCCCTATACATCCCCGTCCACCGTCTTTTTTCCAAAACAGTGCCTGATGCATGAAAGGAACTTGAGTATCAGACTGGCCTTGTCACATTTGAAAGGCCACGATTCTTAGTACATGGTATTTCTAAACTGTCAGGGTTGAAGTGGTATTCCCACTGTGATTGATCTGCCAGAATAGTCTATCCCAGGGTCATTTAAATGCTTGGGACAGTAAGTTCAGACTTGAGGAATGAGAAATGCCTAAAGAAAGGGCTGCGGGTTTCCCTGGGCTGGTAGACATTCCCACCGTACACCAGGATTGCAGCGCCCTGGGTCATATGTGTGACTGCCCATTCCTTAACTCCAGACATTCCAGAGAAGGGTTTTGTGTTTGTTTTACTAAATACGTTTTGGAGATAAAGGTTTAAGGTAAGTTCCGCTATGTCGCCCCATCAGGCACCTTTGATCACCAGAACCCTCAGAGCCCAGGACAAGGCACGGACTGGTCTTGTATCTTTTTCCTATAGGCAGTTGTCTACTGAAGTTAAAGTTTTGCATGTGTAAGGGACAGAGGATTAGGCTCTGGGGATCAATTTTACTCAAGGAAAAAGAAGTGACTTTCATTTCGTTAATGGTCTCCTGGACGATTCTGCTACAAGTTTAATTCTCCATCAAATATTAATGCCACTCGCTGCTTCAGTGAACTGCCTTTGGTGTCGTGCCGCCGGAGCTCACACTAACCTGTTTTACATTTTATAACTGAATCGCAGGGCTTTTTCAGGAGAAGTCAGCAGAGCAATGCCACCTACTCCTGTCCTCGTCAAAAGAACTGTTTGATTGATCGAACCAGTAGGAACCGCTGCCAGCACTGCCGATTACAGAAATGCCTTGCCGTAGGGATGTCTCGAGATGGTGAGCTCTCCCAGCTTGAGGGGTATGGCAGCACGTGGTTGTGAAAGTGCCTTCTGAAGCCTGGACCCAGATCTGCCAAGCTGACCGGGGTCAGCTGACTGGCTAATGGGAGGTGGGAGTGGTGGGGAAGAGGAGTGTCTGGTGGTCAGAGCACCTTCTTGATGTTTCGGATGTTACTGGGGGTGGATTGGTGGAAGGTAAGTATCATCTGAGGGCCTTCATAAATATACCTCCTGTAGCCATTCCCCCACCCCCATAGCAAACACAAGCTAGAACTAATCGCGAACTTGCCTTCATGCTATTAAGCTCCTGGGAGGTTGGGATGCAGCGGCTTTTATGCTGACGGGATATCTTGAATCACACACCAAAGTCAAATATTTGTACCTACAGAATGGCTCAGTGGCAAATGTTCTTTTCACTAAAAGAAGTTATTTTAAGGAATAGAGACTGTCTACCATTCAGTAACAAAACATTTCACGATCTTCCTGGAAAATGATCTTAAATAACTGAATAATCAACACCAGATTTCAGGACAGTTATGCTTACATGTGGAAACTGGGCAGAAAGTCCAACGGGTCCTTTTTTGAGGATTTTTCCTAATACACCAGCTGGCTCTCTTAAGAGATCCTTTTGAAGGAAAATGTCTCCTTCAATAGAATTTCAGCCTGTGGAAAAATACTTCAAAATACAGGGCGGGCCTTCCAAGAGCCTGCCTTCCCCGTAATCAGATGTTCTCAGGGCCTGTGGACCTGCCCAGGTGTGAGTTCACGTGTGTTCCTTCATATTCTAAGAAGTCCACTTTGAGCATCACTACAAATGTGAAGTTTTTTCCATTGAAAGACAGAAATTCGCAGAACTTACCGTATATACTAGAGTATAAGCCGAGTTTTTGTGCCGAAAATTTGTGCTGAAAAACCCGAACTTGGCTTATACTCGAGTCATACAGGTTATTTAATTCGGTGCGCTTAGCTTAACAGGTAATCAAGCTAAATTACAAAGGTTAAAATCCTTCAAAACTGGATTCCTCCTCCTCATCATCTGTATGTCCAAACAGAGCTTCAGCTGTATCTGATGTGAGGGTATCAGCATTTAACCTACTGATTCCTCAATTATTGTCATTGTTTTGGGTATATATTTTTATTTTTGAAATTTACCAGTGGCTGCTGCATTTTCCACCTCGGCTTATTCTCAAGTCAATAAGTTTTCCCAGTTTTTGGGGTGAAATTAAGGGGGTCAGCTTATACTCGGGACAGCTTATACTTGAGTATATACGGTATATCATGTTCTGAGAAATTCCTGAGACATGTAACTCTGTGGATTTCATCTTCCAATGGTACTAACCTGACAGAAGTTAGGTGTATCTCTTGTGAACTTCTAGGTAAAAATCAGAAGTTGTATGTGCCTTTTCTCAAAAGCTGGTACTTTTATTTCACTCATAGGATATGATCACTGTTAATATTAAGGCAAAGGTTAAAATACCATTGCAGAATCACAGTAGAACAAGTTTCATCCATTGATATTAATCCTTTGGGTGTCCTAGAGTTTTTTTTGTTTGTTTGTTTGCTTTTCAAAAAATTAAGTCCTTTATTGTACTTCCTGGCAAGTTTGCATATGAGAAATAGCACAGGCCTGGCGTGGTGGCTCATTCCTGTAATCCTAGCACTCTGGAGGCCAAGTTGGGTGGATAGCTTGAGGTCATGAGTTCAAGACCAGCCTGTGCAATAGCAAGACCTCGTCTCTACTAAAAATAGAAAAAACTGAGGCAAGAGGATCACTTGAGCCCAAGAGTTGAAGGTTGTTGTGAGCTACGATGCCACAGCACTCTACCCAGGTTGACAGCATGAGACAATGTCTCAAAAATAAGAAAAAGAAAGAAAGAAATAGCTCAAGTTGGGCTGGGAGTAAAGTTTGGTGCTTATAAAAATTATGGGCCTGCAATTCAAAGCTCACATCAGCCTGCTGGCTGTCTAACCAGCCCCACCCAGCTTTGTCATCTGAGTCATGAAAACTGACCAGTATTCCAGCTCACTTGTTTCCTCTGTGCAAGAGGACAGCATATCGTCCTTGGCAGGGAAAGAGTCCACCAGCTGGCTAGTATCATGGCCTTGCTTCCCAAGTCCATGTTCATTTATCCTGCCTCCCATCCCAGACTCTTGTAAGTAGGGGGATAGCCAAATGGATGAATGTATCCACCCTGACAGGTATAAATTCAGCCACAATCAATTAAGAGAACTAAGTTCCTTCAGCAGAGACTTTACCTCTGTACAGAATGTCACTGAGAAGTAAATGAGATAGTGGGAGAATTCAGATAAGGAAATCATAGGGGTTTTTTTTCTTTTTAATTATCTGGGTGTTTCAGGAGAAATCATTTGGGATTCTAAGTGAACTGGAAAGTCACTACAGTCATTGTTCCATTTTAAATATGAGGACACCTTCCAAGGATAAGTCATGGCCACGACTCCATCCAACAGGGATCTGCCTTTGCTCTTTCGGAATATTGACGCTGTCCTCACTTGAAGCTAAATGAGAACAGCAGAAATTGACATTTAAATATGGGCCCCAGGGTTTCCTGGGGCTGCCTTGACCTATGAGTGGAGGAAAGGGCTTCTTCTGTCTGTAGACTCAGACAGAATTCAGGGAATTACAACCAGTCTGTTAAGGCCTTGAAATGAAGACCCAGATTTGGCAGTCTGATGGAGGAGAACCGTATTCAGGTGTATGGAAGGGTGAACTGAATTGTAATAAGGGGAGGCCGCTCTTTGCACCCCACCCCTGGGCTGAACACTGGAGAGAAGGAGGCAGTCTGGGCCAGCAGTGTGAGTGGAGTGTGAGCAAAATACGTGAAGTTATCTATTGGTGGTACCACTGAGGCTAGGGGATATGACAGTGGTAAAGAAGAGGTGGAATCCGTCCAGGTCTCTCTTACCCATCCTGGGTCTGTTTCTGGGACCCTAGTTTCTCTGGGATGTGTGTTGTGCTTGTGGGAAGCGTGGAGTGAGCCTCTGTGGGGTAGGCTGCCCTCCGCGGGGATGGCCCCTTACTCTGTGGTCCTGTGGTTCTGGATTGACATTGTCTGAGACTTCAGAGGAAACCCCTAAGGCCCACAGGAGAGGACAGGGAAGAAAAAGCACGTTGTATATGGTGTGGTCTGGCTATTTCTCTTCCAGCTGTAAAATTTGGCCGAATGTCAAAGAAGCAGAGAGATAGCTTGTACGCGGAAGTGCAGAAGCACCGGCTGCAGCAGCAGCAGCGCGACCACCAGCAGCAGCCCGGGGAGGCCGAGCCGCTGACGCCCACCTACAACATCTCGGCCAACGGGCTGACGGAACTTCACGACGACCTCAGCAACTACATCGACGGGCACACCCCAGAGGGGAGCAAGGCCGACTCTGCTGTCAGCAGCTTCTACCTGGACATACAGCCTTCCCCAGACCAGTCAGGTCTTGATATCAACGGAATCAAACCAGAACCAATATGTGACTACACACCAGCATCGGGCTTCTTTCCCTACTGTTCCTTCACCAATGGGGAGACTTCCCCCACTGTGTCCATGGCCGAGTTAGGTAAGGACACACATGTTTCTGCTGGGGTGCTACTCATGCCCTTTGAAATAAATGGGGCGCATTTGACTTTCCTCTTTAGAGTTATGTTATTAAAATGATGAAATTCACCTTTAACCCCCCGTCCCTGGCATTTGGGCTACTTCATGCTCCAAGTTGTTCCCCTGCTGTTCCCCATGGCTTATCCAATAAATATATTGACCTCTTAGCACGGGGATAGGACAAATAATCATACACCGTCTTTAAATTCCGCAGCTCAGGCAATGACCCACATTATCTTGTACGTTACCTTGTAAATAACTATATGACCTTATTTAGTTATATTCCAGGCATTGCTTTGTACCTAAGGTGACAAAACCAGCAGCCCACAAACAGAACCTCTTTTTACACAGGCATCTCTTTATGGGTCTAAATTTAAATCCTTAAGAGCAAGGACATTTGAAGCCTGGTCTTTAACCATTGAACAGCGTTCAAGGTGTATCATATTTTTTTGACCAGTGAAGAGTTTTAAAATTATTAATGTATTGTTAACATTTAGACAGTTACATCAGCTTATTGTGGGATGGGGGAGAATGAACTGTTTATACTGAGCCAGCATTTGGGAAGGTCCGCAGCTAGCTGAGATCAGCCAGGCACTAGCTAAATACCTTTTATTGGGCCCATGCCCCTTCTCTCATTTATATCGTTTAACATCCCCCATGGTTATCTAAGTTTTTCAATCCTGATGTATATTATAAACATCCAATGAAAATTAGCTTCTTTACTTGCCAAAATGCTTTGATGATAGACATTGGTAAGCATATGATGTATTGCATATAAAACTCGCCATGCCAGAAAAAAATAAGTCATTTTCTTATTGCTGGGACATTGCTGCTTCTTGGGAGGTGTGACCTAGAAAGGTTGATAACACAGACGATGGAAAACTTTCCATTTCAAGGAAGTTGTGTTAACATCCTCTGCTATTTTTAATCGATTTTTAAGTACAGCGCTATTATTAGAGAAACTTTGATAAGAACCTTTGTAGTTTTAGAATTTGATCTGTTCCTCCTGGTGATTCCTCACACAAGGTTATAATCCTTTGGGATATTTCAATTAGTTGCTGCGGAGATGACTAAGTTAATACGAGGAGAGAATGAAGACTTCAGATGGAAAAGAACCAGCAGGTTCTGACTTGAGCACAGAAATCCTCAGTTCACAGACATAATGGCTGTGTTCTTTAGATGGTTTCTCCACCTCTGTACCCCATAAAACATCTTTTAAGTGAAAATTTATATTTCCAGTAAAATCTTTCTCCAAATAGAACAAATTGAATGTTCTTTACGGTTTTTACACAAGCATCTCTTTATGGGTCTAAATTTAAATCCTCAAGAGCAGAGACATTTTAAGCCTGGTCTTTAACCACTGAACAGCATTAAAGGTGTATCACAGCTCTTTTGATTAACAGAGAAACCTCTGAACTAGAAGCCAAGCTGAGCAGTGGTAGGTTTGATTTTTTTTTTTTTTTTTCTTGAACTAGAACAAAAACCTTCCATTTTTGTCGTGAAATCTTGGTTGCCTGAGCCTTAAGCAGGACAGTAATGAAAGTAAAATTTTCAGATATGAATAAGGATTTGATTGAAAGCTGACATGATACCATGAAAAATGACCTGACTCACTTTAGGTTTGCTTCCCCCTTACCTTTAATACCAGTGAATCTGTCCTGTTTGCTTGTCAGATGTTCAATCCTCAAATAAATCCATCAGCCTTAGGCAAAGTGTTGCCCTTGAACGTGACACTGTGGCTAAAAGGGTGCTAATACCCAAGTGGGGCCAGAAATGGCTGAGCTGATTCCCAAGGTTCCCAGACAAGTCAGCTTCCCTCCTGTGATGGTCACTTCCCAGAACAGACTGGGAGCCCCGGGCCTTATATTCTCTCTATGTTCTTTTAAATTACGGATTCTTCACAAGCATCCCATTTTCTAGGATGAATTAAATCAATTCATTATAAGTAGTAGTCTCAAACCCAAAACCAAATTAGAATTTGTCTGGAAGGGATGTAATTGGGCTCTAATTTTCTACTTACACATGCAGTGTAGCTCAGGGAGCTAAGAATACCATGAAAATGGCCCAACTTCTTCTGCTCCTTCTTCAAAGCTACTAAAGTTCCTGATATCTTCTCTGCTATCGATTAACTAAGACTCATGACTTCATTGGAGGCTAAATTTTGTCATCAGATTTTAAACAAATGAAACCTATTGTACAATAAGGAAATAAAATTCTAGATTAACGGATCCTAAGTCCCAAGTCTGTCTTTCAATAATAGTATCTATTACTTTTAGTGGAAAATTCATCTTATTAGCTAGGACATTCATCAAATTAGCTAGGAAATTTTTGCCCTTGGTATACAATTAGCACCTGAATTACTTAGCTAGGAAATTCATCAAATTAGCTAGGAAATTTTTGCCCTTGGTATACAATTAGCACCTGAATTATTTAGTCCAGATAAACAACCTAGGTTCATTTTGTTTTTTAAAAGTGCTAATTATATTTTTTACTAAAATTGATAACTAAAGCTTCCTCAGTAGAGATGACTGGTATATTAGGCAAAGCATAAGACCGGAAGTCAACTTATATGGAGTGCGGTCCTAGCCTTGCTGTAAGTTGTACAACCCAGTGTTAATCACATAACCTCTGCAAGCTGCAGTTTCCCAACCCACAGAATATGGAGGGTGCCTGAAAAATGTATACACACTTTAAGAAAAGGAAAAACGGTATTAAAATTGTAATGTTCAAGTCATGTTTGACTTCTGCAATTACAAAAGATACAAGATAACAAATGTTATTACTATATATTGAGTATCCATTTTTTTGGCACCCTCTGTATAAAGTTTAAGAGCATAGACCCCAGGACCAAATTGTCTGTGTTTGAATCACAGCTCTGCCACCTGCCAGCTGTGACATCTTGAAGAAGTCACTTAACCTCACAGTGGCTCAGTTTTCTCATCTGTAAAATGGGGATAATGCTAGTACCTTCCTCCTGGGGTTATTGTATGAATTAAGTGAGAAAAAAATATGTATATGTATGTATTCAGAATAGGTATAAGTTATATGGGTCTGGCGCATATTAAATGTTTATATGAATGTTAATATTATTATCATTATTGTTATTTTTTGTAAAATGGGTAGTTTGGGACAGATGATGTCTAACATTCCTTCCCACTGTAAAAATTTGTGACAAACTCAGAAACCAGGATTTTCCATCTGAAGTGTCTGGACTTTGGCTCATTGGTGAGGCGCTCAGTCTAGAGGAGGTGAGCTGACTTGCCCTAGTCACACACTGAGATAGGGGTCTGCCAAGTCTCAGAACAGAAACCAAGTTTTCTAAATGCCTGATTCCAAGGTATCTCACTATTCCAGACTGTTTCTCTGAAAGACCCCTCTAAATTTTCAACTCTTATTCAGTCTGACCACATTCTTCTTTGCTGAAATTTAAAAATAGCAAAGTGTCTAAAATCTTACACTTGCCAAATCCGCTGTGAACTAGAACCGAAGGTGAGCTGTTGGTGTGAAGGCGGCACTGCCCTCTACTGATACGTCACGTACACTGCAGACCTGGTCGGCTCCTTTCTTATTGGTTCTTCTGAATAGGGGGATCCCGGGCAACATGTTTTAGGATAAAGTGAAACAAGGTGCTCACCATCTTATGAACTGTAAAAGAAGCGTAACCTGGAAATAAATGATCTGAGCCTCTTCCTGTTGTTCACCCCACAAGGTTTCCTCTGCTTCCTGGTCTTCATTTTTTTTCATATCTGCAAAAATGGGTTTTCATTCTAGTAATGATATGACATAGCGAATGCTCTTTCTATAGAAGATAATTCACTATGTTATTTGTGAATTTATTTTCTAGTTTCCGACTCTTCATTGTTTTGTCTTTCCTTTTCACAAGTGTCAGTGAGTCTAAGATATAATTTGCTGGCTGGCTTCTCCCTCTTGCTCTCAGTTTCTCCCTGTCTCTTTCCTTTAGTTTTTTTTTTTTTTTTCTTTTGTGCATCTTTTATTTTTCGTGTTATTTATTTTTGCTGTTTGAGTGTCTGTAATGTGCCAAGTAGGGCCATTAAGGTTTATTACTTTTCAGTGTCTCCAAGGAGATTCTGGTTTCAGGCTCCATTTAAGCAAACCTGGACTTTCTTCTCAGAAACAAGTCTGCTTTTGTTTGAGAAAGCAGGAGCATAGTTCATACAAATAGACACTCTCACTAGTGTTACCAAGTTTGCATTCAGCACCCTTCTTTTAAATGGCTGGATTCTGAACGTATTTAAGACTCTGAAAGGGGGATTTTTTTTCTTTTTTTTTCTTTTTTTTTTTTGCTATCGTTACACATTCGCAGAATCTTGATTCTTTTTAAAAAACTAATTCAGTCCTCCTTCACTGCTATTACTATTGCTACCAACCTGCCTCAAGCTCTTAGTCCCTCCCATCTAGATTTCCTGCAGCTTTCCCCTCAGTCCTCCCGACTGAGCCTCTCTGTGCTCCAAGCCACCAAGCACAAAACTGCTTGCCTTATTTCCCCAGATAGAATTTTCAACACATCAGCTTTCCCTTAAGAATCCTATTGATTTTTTCTGTTACATCAAGTCCGAACTCAGTCCTAACATTCAAGCTCAGGGTCTGGGCTCTTAACCTACCTATATTTCTATTTTGACAATATCACTTTATGACAAAGGTGTATCTATTATAAATGCCATATTTGTTCCTTCATACAACATCCCGCCTATGTGGAGCTGGTCCACCTCCTGACATTGCTGACCTGCCTACCAATCCTACCCTTTCTCCAGAGTCCAGTGGATTCTCCCTTCTGCCAAGAAGTGTTTCCTACTTCCACTTAGTCAACATGAATCTCTCCCTTTTATGATGGCAGCTATTATGTTCTTCTTTCTCTCCTGATAGAACTCAACTTTATGCTTTTTATCTAATGTCCTGAATTGTCCTTTCAGTATGTCTGTACTTGTTCACCAGATGATAAACTCCTAGAGAAAAATCTTGGGCATCTATTTCTTGAGTATCTACAAAGACCCTGCACTCCAGCATATTAAAAATTAATGTTTTGAGGTATATGCTGTGTAAGCCTTCCTGCTTCAAGTGCTCAACTCATTTAATTCTTACAGAAGCCCTATGAAATAGGTACTATTTTCCTCATATTAGAAATGAGGAAAGCAAAGCACAGAGAAGTTAAGTAACATCTCCCAGATCATACAGCTAGTAAGTTGCATAGCCGAGATACAGACCCAAACAGTCTAGCTCAAGTCTGTTTATCAACAGCTACACTACATGAAATCGTGTGGCAGACCCTTGGTAATGCTTGTTCTGTAATTTGCAGGAAAACAGAAGAAATGCATAGCTGTCATCATAAACGAATATCATTTTCTAGTTTTTCAAGAATAGGAATAGTATTTTCCAGGCCAATGTGTGTGGCCGATGTTTCTTCATAAGAATTCCAGGAAGAAGCCATGTCAATTATTTTCCATACCTATCTGGGTCATTTATTCCTAGATATTGGTATAAAGACACAGAACAAGGTCAAGGTCAGGAGGGTCTTTGAAGTCACCAAGCCTTATTTTCAAATGTTGGTTCTGCAAAGTCCCTGTCCTCCAGCCTCAGGTTCTCAAACACGGAAGCGTTCCAAATTGCTTGTTTAAAGGTGTAAAGAAAATCAAAACTGGTTTGGGACATTGCTTTATACTTGTTAATTTTTAAAGCAAATACTAAACCATTGATGATCCAAAAAAAGAACTTGGCTTTTCATGTTTGTGGTCTCCTGTTTTCTCCTTAGAACACCTTGCACAGAATATATCTAAGTCACATCTGGAAACCTGCCAGTACTTGAGAGAAGAGCTCCAACAAATAACGTGGCAGACATTTCTGCAGGAAGAGATTGAGAACTACCAAAACAAGGTACAGGCTGAGGAATTTCCCAGGACTGAGGCAGCACAGGGACTGGTGTGGGGACAAGAGATGCAGCTAAGAGTTCAAACAGACCAAACAATGAGTGTCTTTCGTCAGGTATTAGATTTCTTCCTGATTGAAAAATCTTTCTTTCAGAGTTGCTCTTGGACTTGAACTTTTGCCATTTCACAGAGAGCATGCGAAATTTCAGCAACAGCAAACAGTTTTTATTTGCTTTATGAGTATAAATGTATCTCCTTTTATTTGTCAACAGGGGACTAGATTAAGTAGGTTCTAAAACCCTAAATGAATTGAGATTTGTCCTGATGTCACAATGGAAGGTTTTAAGGTCTGGAAGTTGAAGTAAAATAACCTCAGCCTTATGTTTCCCAGAGATTAACAGTAAGGCGTTCAGAGTTGTAAGCTATGGTCATAACTGCAGTCTGAACCTAGCAATATGAGGCTAACAATTAGTACTGGTGCTTGCCTTTTTAAATATAAAACACTCTCATCAACAAGATTACCTAGGCCAATGTTTTTCAACTATTTTTGTCCCAAAACATACTTGGACCTACAGTTAAATGTAACACAGCACACTTAAATTATGTCAATCAAAAAAGAAGTAAAAGAATATACTCAATGTGCTTTGAAGTTCTTTAGAAAATTATTTGATTAATGATCTTTAAAATTTTTCGTGGCACACCTAAGATCCTCTCAGGGCACACTAGTTGAAAAATCACTGATCTAGGGCCACGCCTGTGGCTCAGTGGGTAGGGCGCTGGCCCCGTATACTGAGGGTGGTGGGTTCGAACCCGGCCCCCGCCAAACTGCAACAAAAAATAGCCAGGCATTGTGGTGGGCACCTCTAGTCCCAGCTACTCAGGAGGCTGAGGCAAGAGAATTGCCTAAGCCCAGAGTTGGAGGTTGCTGTGAGCTGTGACGCCAAGGCACTCTACCGAAGGCAACAAAGTGAAACTCTGTCTCAAAAAAAAGAAAAATCACTGATCTAGGTTAATCCTCCCCTTCCTTTTACATACGAAAAAACTAGTGTCCCTCGGCATGTGACTGGAGTGTGAAACAGCAGGACCAGACCATGCCTCCTGGAGTTCAGTGTTTCTTCCACCGCATCATGTTGGTGGAAACAGTCTCACACTAAGATTGGGGATATGGGAGAATAACAAATGCTCCAGGTTGCTCTGAAACTGAGTGGAGGGTGAGTGCACAAAAGGAATTTAGCACAACAGGTTGGGGAATGGTAACACATTAGCAGCCAGAGATACAAAGAAAAGCAAGAAAGCAGTAAGAACAGCAAGGCATGTGAAATGGGATTTCAGAGTCAGAGACATTGGGGTTTGAATCCTTGCTCCTATACCTACTCGCTGTGAAACCTCTGTGAGCTTTAGTATCCAAAATGAAAAAATACGCTTCTGAAAATAAATCAAGACAAGGCTACCATAAAGCCCCTTGATCGTAGTAGGCACACAGTAAATTAATCCACTCCCCTTTCCTGCCCTTCCCCAAGGAAAGTGGTGTTTATTTATCCCAAGAGAAAATAATTGCTTCTAAGAAGAGCCCACTTTGCTATTCTCTGTGACTGAGTGCTGAAACATTGACATGCTTTGCTCTTCGGGACTCTTTTAAGCTTCTGCTACATAACATCACATCTTCCTGGAGTATGTTAATGTGTTTCCCTCTTTAACAGCAGCGGGAGGTGATGTGGCAATTGTGTGCCATCAAAATCACAGAAGCTATACAGTATGTGGTGGAGTTTGCCAAACGCATTGATGGATTTATGGAACTGTGTCAAAACGATCAAATTGTGCTTCTAAAAGCAGGTATGTGCTTTGCAAGTGAATTTTGAGATCTCTTCCCTAACCTGCTTTCACCTGCCTATTAAAGAAATGCTTGGTAAGGAAGGTGTTGGGAACGGTTTTTCTCCAATAATAGCTCAGGTTTTTCTTAGCAGAAACTGGGTTCTTTTTGAGCCATGTTCAGAAAATGCTCCCTCCCATTTTGCTTCTCTTCTGGGTGAAAAGATTAATTTGAAGGACACCTGCATGCCCAAATTTTACCATCACCCGTGTTTTGTTTCTACTTTCCAGGTCCTCTGGAGTTTATGATAATTTGTTAGGAAGAATTCCTGGTTTTGATTATTTTCATAAATACGAATAAATATTTTCCTAGCAACTTGGAGTGTCTGGGTTGCAAGATAGAAGTGGGCCAAGGAAGTAATTTGTCAATCAATCCTTGCTTCAGTTAAACAGGTTTTTAGCTTCAATAGAATGGTCGTTTTTTTTTTTTTTTTTCCGTTTTTGGCCAGGGCTAGGTTTGAACCCACCACCTCCGGTATATGAGGCTGGCACCCTACTCCCTTGAGCCACAGGGCCACCCAATACAATGGTCTTTAATTCTGGGAGAAAACTCTATCTTTTGCATAGATAGCTGATGTGGCCAAGAACCCACCAGCCAGACTGCACACAGCAGCCATTGTGCTGTATCTGAAGGGGTCTCTACATTTGCACCTTAGAAATAAACTCACCAACATCAAATGACCCAAACCACTTCTGCCCCTGCTTAGGTTCTCTAGAGGTGGTGTTTATCAGAATGTGCCGTGCCTTTGACTCTCAGAACAACACCGTGTACTTTGATGGGAAATATGCTAGCCCAGATGTCTTCAAATCCTTAGGTAAGGAAATTACAAGATGCTTTGTTTTAAGTCAGGGACACAGGAAAAGAGATGGGTTGGGTGAAAGTTCTAATCAGAAACTGATTATTCACAAACAGAAATTAAAGGATTTTATACCTGTTTTACTTTTTAATTAGTCACTATTAAAAAAATCACCTAGCTCAATGCTTTTGGTCTATATCGCATGTAAAGATCTAGAGTTTCATTTCGTTTAGGTGGTAATCAAAGGATTTTATATTATCCGTCTTGTTTCCTTCCAGTTTTTAAAAAATAAGATTTGTGGGGGACATACACATATTGTTCAGATAACTTAGAGCAGCCATCCCCAACCTTTTTGGCATCAATGATCAGTTTCAAGGAAGACAGTTTTTCCAAGGATAGGGTTGGGAGGCGGGGAGGGTGGCAGCAGAGCTCAGGTGGCGATGCAAGCAATAGGGAGGAGCTGCTGTAAATACAGATGAAACTCCTAAGCCCCATCACCAGCTGATCACCTCTGGCTATGCGGCTGAGTTCCTAAATTCCATAGCAGACATTTTTTTCCCTGGCCAGGGGTGGGGGAGCACGGAAGGGAAATGGAGCTCTGTGGCTCAGTTCCTAATAGACCAGGCACTGGTAGCAGTTGGCAGCCTGGGGGGTTCGAGACCCCAGACTTAGAGGTTGTGATTTGATAGATAAAATCAAACAAAGAGCAGTAAGTCTTCCCATACCCTGAAACAACCACCATTAATAAGAACAAAATGTAGATATCAAAGAAAAGTATAGATAAGTGAAGCTATAACGTAATTGATAAATAATCTTGGGTTTCTATAATTTAAATAAAGTGGAATGTACTCATTAAGAAGAATGGAAAGCTATCCAAGATGTGTTGTTAAGTCATTTTTTTTAAAAAAGTCACATGACAGAAGGAATATATAATTAAGAATAGCATAATCCATTGCCTTCTAAATATGTCTACATCATATGAAAATCTGAAAGAACAGACACCAAACTTAACCAGTTTTTAGGGACTGGATTATTATTTTAAGGGATTTTGACACTCTTTGTTTTCAGTTTGGTAAATAGTCATAATAGTTTTAAACACCAGAACATGTCATTTGTTAACATTATAAAGGGTGTTTTAGATGAAAACACAAATGAGTGAATTGAACATGCCAGGTTAGGCTCTACTGGTTGGAAGCGTGGGCTGTGAAGCAGGACAGCCGGCTTTGCCTCTCAAGGCGTACTTCCTACCTTTTTGACTATGAAGTCTCTTTTTCCTCACCTCTAAAATGGGAATGTTGATGATGATAATTCCTCCTTCATAAGCCTATTGCAAAATAAGAGGAAACTCCAGAAATCTCTTAGAGCAGTACTTGACATAGTAATCACAACTGAAGTTCATGCTCCTTGTTTCTAAATGATGATGGTGGTAACTAAACAGATTAGTCTTCGATGATTTTCAACTATCAAACTGTAAAAATGTTATTACTATTCCCTCTGGATCTGTCACCACCAGATTTTTTTTCACCTTCTCCCATATTTTTCTCCTACGATAATTACCAACATTCTAAACTGTCTTCATTTTAATTTTTTCAGGCTGTGAAGACTTTATTAGCTTTGTTTTTGAATTTGGAAAGAGTTTATGTTCTATGCACCTGACTGAAGATGAGATTGCATTATTCTCTGCGTTTGTACTGATGTCAGCAGGTAAGTGACAAAATTGTCCAAGATAAAGAAATTTTACAAGGTTCATAACTTTTAATGGCTAGAAAATATGTGAGAGCTGCCAAGAGAGGTCACCACCTTATTAAATCTAATTTTAAGTTTTTCAGATATTACCCTCTCTGACTACCCCCAACATATATTCTTTCAAAAACACCTTATATCTTTCAAGATAACATTAAGAAATGAGAACTGAATAAAACCCAGTCCACAAAAGTTATAGTGGAGTAGGGTCGCCCTTCTTAATGCCAGCCTCCAAGATGATGTGGTTTTTAAGACATATTACTCTTTTCTTAAAATCTGTTTGGATGTCATCCACTCATTTATCTGAATAGAATCTGTATTTTCAACCAGTACTGCTTCTTGGGGATAATCACTTTTGCAAAGTTAACCATCTTCTATTTGGAATTCTTAAACATAAAGACTTTATCCTAAATTAACGACGCTTAGGTGATTTGGAATTTTATTGACAATTGTAGTTGCCTTGGCTTATAAAGCAATCTTCATATTTTCTAAAAAGGCTAGCAGCATTGATACTGAATATTTTATTCAGAAATTCACTTACTAGAAAGGCTTGAGGGGCCGTGGAAGCTTTATTTGCACGCCTATGAGTAGGGCCTTATGCTATTTAAATGTCTACTCTTTGGAAGGTGCCTTCTTTTCTTTAAGTTATCAGTAAAAATGGAAGAGTTTAACACCCTGTTTTATCACTGCCATAGATTACTTTTCCATTCCTTTAAGAGCAGACTTTAAAAGAGAGTGAAACTAGCCTGTGAGTTTCTAAATCCCAATTGTATATAAAACCAGCACATTGTACCCCGTAAAGGTATCAATGTAGACATGATCTATGTGTTTATGACTTAATTTAAAAAAATAAAAATAAATAACTAGAGTGGAGCATGTAGCTCAGTGGGTAGGGCGCCAGCCCCATATACCGAGAGTGACGGGTTCGGACCCAGCCCCGGCCAAACTGCAGCAAAAAGATAGCCAGGCATTGTGGTGGGCGCCTGTAGTCCCAGCTTCTTGGGAGACTGAGGCAAGAGAATCGCCTAAGCCCAGTAGTTGGAGGTTGCTGTAAGCTGTGACGCCACGGCACTCTACCGAGGGTGACAAAGTGAGACTCTGTCTCTAAAAAAAATAACTAAATAAGTAAATATGCACTGTGGTATGATAATCTGCACCTCAGGACAGGAAGAGTGGGGTGTTCTGATACCATGTGGGAGGAATACTAACGAAGACCATTGTTCATGTTTAGATCGCTCATGGCTGCAGGAAAAGGTAAAAATTGAAAAACTGCAACAGAAAATTCAGCTAGCTCTTCAACACGTCCTACAGAAGAATCACCGAGAAGACGGAATACTAACAAAGGTAAGAGCCAAAGGTTTCCAGTTGGTGTGCCCTGAAATTTACCATGGCAGAGATCATGTTGCCAGAAGCCCTTAGAAGTCATATAACCAATTCCCAAAAGTATCAGGAAGCAACAGGCTACTAAAAAGAAAGACATCTCCATTTCAAAAAATTCTGTTGGCCTGCCTGAGTAATAGTGAGACTCCATCTCTACTAAAAATAGAAAAAATTAGCCAGGCGTTATGTCTGGCAGCTGTAGTCCCAGCTACTCAGAAGCTGAGGCAAAAGATTGCTTGAGCTTAGGAGTTTGAGATTGCTTGGGAGTTTGTTTCTTTATTTAAAAAAAAAAAAAAAAATTCTGTTGGGTCAAAACTCACTATTTAGGTTAAATTCTATTTATTATCACTGATGAAAAAGTGTCCTGCAATTTGTAGGAAGAAACGTTTTTTAAGCATTAATACATTTTGCAAATCTTCCTCCTATTCCATCAAAGTTGTGCGTTATGGAAAGGTAATGATTTGCGTTGATATAAACTAGAAGAAGCTTCTTCGAATGTAGAAAAGGTAGTTATAAAGGACTAAAAGAGTTAATCAAGATAGCCATATATTCTAACAACAGTTCTATTTCCATTACTCGTTAGTAATCAAAAGTAAATGAATTTTGTATTTTCTTCATCAATTTCCCATTACTACCTCTATATTCAAAGATAAGGATTCATTTTTGCTAATTATTATCTTTCACAGTAATAATATAATTAGGATGTCAATTTAAAATATGCTAATAGACTTAAGTGTATGTATTTGGTTTTAGAAAAAGCAGCCCTAAATTGTTTTATCTGTTTTATCATTTGGGATGATCTGAGAGGATTTTGGTATTGTTTTTCTGTTTGTTTGTTTTTTTGTTTGTTTGTTTTCTTTTCTTTGTAGAGCTAGGTTAGGTCAGACGGTGGAAGTTAGGGTTTAATTGCTGTTTTGTTTTTCATTTTTGCACCTAAATGAGCAAATGGTGGGAGGACAGGAATGGGAAATGGAGGGAGAAGAGCCTTCTGGATCTTCACTCTGTTATCCATCTTCAAGCCCAAAGACAAGGGTTATGTTAAGTTCTTTTATTATAGAGGATGTTTAACATGTGAACAAGATCTGGTAAAAAGTTTCCTAGAGACAATTATTCTGGGTGGAAATACTAAGCGTTTTGCCTTTGTACAGTGCGTTAGAGTCTAAACGCTTGTTTGCAAATCGTATTGTTACCCTCAGCTAGTAAATAACCAGTGCTGGGACTTCCCTTCAGACTCTCAGCCCCAGAATCACTTTGTTGTACTTGTAGGCAAAACTCTTTACTGAGAAGAAAGTTGCTGAATTGGAGTTGACTAGTGGGAGTGCTGCATGAAATACCGTATATACTCGAGTATAAGCCCAGTGTTTTTTTTTTTTGCAGCACAAAATTTGTGCCGAAAAACCTGAACTCGGCTTATACTCGGGTCATACAGGTTATTTGATTCAGTGATTGTGATTTAGCCTGATTACCTGTTAAGCTACGGTTTTCTGCACTTTATTTAAAGTTTTAAAGTTGTTGTTACTAGTTTACAGGGTTTTTTTAGCAATAAATATTGAAAAGCATTTAACCTACTGATTCCTCAATTATTGTAATTGTTTTGGGTATATATTTTTATTTTTGAAATTTACCAGTGACTGATGCATTTTCCACCTCGGCTTATACTCGAGTCACTAAGTTTTCCCAGTTTTTAGGGTAAAATTAAGGGGGTCAGCTTATACTCGGGTCGGCTTATACTCGAGTATGCGGTAATTAGGCAGTAGATATAAGGATGGCAGTAGTTTTGGGGAAAGGGAAAATGATCACCCATAACACAACCAAGAGCATGAGACCAACCTCAGTCTGAGGAAATTCTGGCAATTATTTTCACCTTGCTTGTAAAATTCTACAGGAGTCTATGAATTATGGCATCAGCACCAGGTGAATGCAACTCTACATGTTTTAAAGGGCATCATGGCCTGAAAATGTGGGAAATTACAACTGGACATAGCAGAGGTGATTGGGGTCTATAATCATGTGTAACAGGAAGATCTCAACATCTATACTCAGTCTTGGATTTGAGATATTTCCAAGAATGACGATAAAGGGAAATGTTGTCTCCAATCAATCAATCAATCAATTCAATTACCTGAGAGCATCAGAAAAGATTATATGTGGGGCAGCGCCTGTGGCTCAAAGGAGTAGGGCGCCAGCCCCCATATGTTGGAGTTGGCGGGTTCAAACCCAGCCCCGGCCAAAAACGGAAAAAAAAAAAAAAAAAAGATCATATGCATCAGAGCATTGTCATCTCATCTGTCCCTTATTATACATTCAAAAAGAGGAAACACATGTTGATTATCTTTGTTTCTCTCAGGGTATGAGCCCCCAGACTTGCACATAGCAAAAAAAAATTGTCATAATGATTTATTATGCAATTATGTAATTTTATAATTGCTGAAATAAATGAGGAAAAAATGAAATTTGCCTTAGAAAAGTCATTGGACTGTATTGGACTACGACAATTTAACAAGACATTTTGCAGCTTCTCACAATCCTGGTGGCTACTTACAGGGCTGTGGCTGAGGAATCAGCAGCATCTGAGCCTCACAGGGGGTGGGGGCCACTTTGGCACAGAGGGAAGAGACATATCCTGATTGCTTTGTGAATGGAGGAGAGTTGCCCTGTGATTTCTCCATTATGAATATGTCTGTGACCTTGGCTGACTCAGGCTAGGATGGGTTCTTTGCACATATCTCTTTCGTGTTGATTGTCAGATTACCCTCATTCAACTCACCAAGGTGGCTGTTTCTGCATTAAGGTTTTATGTATTTGATTCTTATATTAGTCTAGTATGGCTGGAGACCGATAAACATGCCCTTTATTCCTAGAAACTGATGGCAATTCAGAACTTCATTCATCGAGGGCTTTGTGCTGACAATTTCTGTTAAACGAAACCAGTAGAGATGCAGAGGGAAGGAGATCAGACTGTGGCTCTGACACTGCAGTTTCAGAACTCACAGAAAACGGTCATGAGGTAGGGCAGTCACGCTCAGGATTTCAATTTAAAGAGTTTCGCTGAATTTGAATTAGTTCTAAGGTTGTGAAGAAAAGGGATATTTGGTGCTATTCTGTACTAATAATGTAAGTCAGAGAAGGCAGTGGCAGGCTAAATGTAAGGATTGTAAGGGGAGCCTACTGATGAAAGAAATCGTCCAATTCTCAGATATGCCATAAAAGATCTTCCTCTTCTAAACACCCATTAAAGGGTCACATTGAAATCCAGTTTTGCAGAGAAGCAAAATTTAAATCATCCATGTCACAGTATTTTGCATCATGCCTTCTTAGAACAAAGACAACCCTAATTTCCAACAAACGTTTGTTCACAAATGTTTTGTATGTAACCAGCTCAT
The DNA here is from genome assembly GCA_963574355.1 of Loris lydekkerianus. Taxonomy (NCBI): domain Eukaryota; kingdom Metazoa; phylum Chordata; class Mammalia; order Primates; family Lorisidae; genus Loris; species Loris lydekkerianus. The sequence continues at coordinate 6,189 of CAUYPK010002124.1, read as the reverse complement.
TCTTTTTTTTAAATTTCAGAATGTTAGCAAGTACTCATGTTTTGTTTACCTCGTTTGTTTTTATACAGACTGACTCTGAGTTACAAGTGTGTCCATTTTCAGCGAAATATCATGTGAAATGAAGTCGGCACGAGTTACTGGTCATCAAGGGACATTGAAATGTTATTTCACCTTTTGTGGGTCAGTTTTCTCAGGGATAAAATAAGATAATAATTGTCATTTTAAGACTTTTCTTCTGGCCTTGGAGTTTCAGCAAAAGTTGCAAAGTGGATGACAACAGATGATAGATGAAGCCTCCATCGTTCCAGGTTAAGCTGATTTGGAGCCCAGGCACCTCTCCAGTATTTACATTCAACCTCCCATGTAAACAGGCGGTGAGGGAAGACCAGAGAACTTGGGTGAAAGCGTGGGGGCATTTTCTTTCCTTTCTCTGTCAGGGAGTAGAGAAGGTAATCACTATCCCAAATCAAATTAGTCAAAAGGACCCCAAGAGGATACTCAGAGATGACCGGGCTGGAGGTGTTTTGAGTTGTGCACAACCATAGTTTGTGCAAGGTAAGCAGGTTCCAGAATGGCCTTGAAGTGCGTTCTTAAAAGTGAGACCTAGAGAGGATGTAGAGACACTTTGCTGGGAGAATTTTGGAGGTGGGCGTCATGGAAAGTGAAGAGATTAGGGCTGGGCCTGCACTACACGTGTCTGGGAAGAGTGTACTCAGGGTCAGCAGGTTGCTATCGAATTCAGTCAGTTCCAGGGCAAGATTTTAACAGTAAGGGTCAAGATCAATGTGTAAGCTGTGTTGATGGCTGGGAAGCACAGAGTCAGAAAGAGTCCATTGACCCCTTTGGGAAACTGCAGTGCCCAAAACATGGTATGTGTGTATGTGTGTGTATGTATGTGTGTGCATGTGTGTGTGTGAGTGTGTCTATGTGTGTTTCTGTGTGTATTAGTGTGTATGTGTGTGTATGAGTGTGTGAATGTGTGTATGTGTGTATGTATGTGTGTGTATTAGTGTGTATATGCGTGTGAATGTGTGTATGTGTGTATATATGTGTGCGTATGTGTGTATGTGTGTGTATTAGTGTGTATGTGTATGTGTGTGTATGAGTGTGTGAATGTGTGGGTATGTGTGTATGTATGTGTGTGCATACGTGTGTGCATGTGTGTGTATTAGTATGTGTGTGTATGAGTGTGTGAATGTGTGTGTATGTGTGTATATATGGGTGTGCATACATGTGTGTATGTGTGTGTATGTGTGTGTGTGTGTGTATGTGTGTATGTGTGTGTGTGGGTATTTGCCTGGAGATGCCTCCAGAAGAAACCACCCACCATCTGACAAGCAGCTTTTTAATCATGGGTATTCATTAGTGAATATATCAATGTCCAAAGCTTTTTGCCATTTTCTTCTAATTCTCAAGCCTTTCTGCTCATCTAAGTACCCCCCACATCAAGTTCAGGCCTTAAGGTGCTGGTCTATAATTCTGGGGATGGGTGTCGGGATTTCCTGAGCTGGCATGCAGTTTACACCAGCACATAGTGTGCACTCAGATGGAAGGGCTCCTATAAACATTATTACAGGGACTCTGTGGAAAAGGGATATTATTTATTTCACATATAAGTTTTGTAACAGTTTTGATGTTACGGTAATAGGCATATTTCATTACGAAATACTTTTTTAAAAATAGAGAATTTGCACCTTTCTAACGACTTAAAAATCCAAACAAGAATTTTAGGCTCTGGCCAGGCATGGTGGTGCACGCCTATAACCCCAGCATGTGGGAGGTTGAGGCAGATGGATTGCCTGATCTCACAGGTTTGAGACCAGCCTGAGCAAGAGTGAGACCCCATCTCTAAAATATAGTTGGGTGTATAGTCACAGCTACTTGGGAAGCTGAGGCAAGAGAACTGCTTAAGCCAAAGAATTTGAGGTTTCTGTGAGCTGTGATGCCATGGCACTCCACTGAAGGCAACAAAGTGAAACTCTGTCTCAAAAAAAAAAAAAAAAAAGTTTCCCAAAGTGTTATTACATCAACGAACACATATTTTAATATGTTATTAAAATCAATAGAAACAACAAAAAGAGATGAATAAGTTATAAATGTCATTTTCTGATTTTAAATCATGTAAGTTTATTTTCAGTTATAGTTTGTTGGCTTTAAAATCTAAAGGAAAAAGGGAAAAGAAAGTCAGGCTAGGAGATATTGAACAGAAAATCACTTCTCTGCCATCAAGAATACCTTCCTAATTTTTTTTTTCATACCTCTTTCCCCAGTACTTTTGACGATATATTTCATGAAATTTCATTCATTTATTCACATACTGGCGGATTTTTTTTCTATGTTACAAATTGGTTCACTTATAACTTGTGCTTGTGCTACAGGGAAGGAGAGTGGAAAGGGAGAGATGCAGGCAGCTGGACAGAGGTCTAAATGTGCAGCCAGGGGACACTTGAAAAGCATCAGAGTTCCACGACACAATGGGTGACAACTTTAAACGTATAGTACAGCTGGTAATTAAATTGGTACTTTGCCTTTATATTTTCTTATAAATATGTTTTACTTTTCAAAAAATAAGAGATTAGAATAATTTTCCATTCTGTTGTACTCATTTCATTTCAAGCACAAGACATTGTTATTTCTGAGGTGTCTGCCACAGAAAAATCCACAGGCCTCGTATTCAAAGTCTTTGCAATAATCCCCACAAGAATGTATCTGATCACATATATGCAGGTTGAACTACATGGGCCTGCACCTAGTTTAGATAGATAATCATTTTTTCCTGGTGGCATAGAGAGATAAGGGTAAAAATCATTCCTTTTCTTGACATAAGGTCAAGAGAATGCAGCTTCTTCCTTTAAGCTGACAGATAACTGCTTTGAAAAGAACTGAATGGGACACTGTATAATTCAGTACCAAATGGCCCGTTTTACTATTGGTGAACAGCTAAAAATCCTGAATTTAAGATTGTTATCAGACATTCTTGTTTCCAGTAATGTCAAGTTTGGATATTCACATTAAACCTTCAATGAAAATGCCTAAAACTTCTTAAAAATCTCAAAGCAGTAATACAAAATTAAAGTGCTTCCTAGTTAACATCTAAAGGCAGTAGAGGGGGAGAGATACAGAGAGAAGGTAGTAAACACAGAGCGAGCACCTGGGCACCAGAGGGCCTCACCACCTACGTGCCAAGGATATTTGAGGACCTCAGTAATTCAGGGCCCATGGGCTTCTCAAGGAGAGAAGTCAGACAGAGGACGTGCTATATTAATTTGATATCTCAAAGGTAGAAGTGACTTAGATCTCCACCTTTGCCTTGCCCACCACAGCAGGCAGCAGGAAATGGTTAAGTGCTTTGTGTCTTAGGTTGGATGTCCACAGCAGCCAACTTCAGAGACTGCATTAGTCAGGGTTTTAAGAGAAACAGAACCAAAAGGAAATTTTGTTATCCATCTTTCTATCTCTGTATAGCTATATATCAGTATATTTATTTTAAGAAATTGACTTGCTTATGTTACTATGGATGACAGGAAGTCTTATGATCTGCTATCTGCAAATCAGAGATCAAAAAGAAAGAATAAAGAGAGAGAGAAAGAGAGAGAGAAAGAGAGAAAGAGAGAAAGAAAGAAAGAGAGAGAGAGAGAAAGAAAGAGAGAGAGAGAGAGAGAAAGAAAGAAAGAAAGAAAGAAAGAAAGAAAGAAAGAAAGAAAGAAAGAAAGAAAGAAAAGAAAGAAAATAGAAGGAAAGGAAGAAAGAAAGAAGGGGCAGTGCCTATGGCTCAAAGGAGTAGGGCTCTGTCCCCATATATAGGAGTTAACAGGAGGTGGTGGGTTCAAACCTGGCCCCAGCCAAAAACTGAAGAGAGAGAGAGAGAGAGAGAGAGAGAAAGGAAGGAAGGAAGGAAGGAAGGAAGGAAGGAAGGAAGGCAGGCAGGCAGGCAGGCAGGCAGGCAGGCAGACCTAGTGGATAATTTAGTCCAAGTCCACAGGCCTGAGAACCAGAGGAGATGATGGTGTTAAAACCCGTGTAAAGACAGGAGAAGTTGAGAAAGCAATGAAACAGAAAAAAAGGAGTGAGATAGAAAAATAGAGACATGGAAGAAAAAGTATCCAATGTACTCAGCCATACTATGAAACCAATATTTAAGCACCCACACTTCCATATGAAAGCTATAACCCAATTACATCCCAAGATGAAGGGGGAGAGGGAAGGAGGAGAGGGAAAAGGATGGGTGGAGGGAGGGTAATTGGTCAGACCATGCCTATGGTGCATTTCACAAAGGTACATGTCAAATCTACTAAGTATATAGTGTAAATGTCTTAACACAGTAATTAAGAAAGTGCAGTGAAGGCTATGTTAACCAGTTTAAGTATTTCAAATTGTATAAAACCAGAACATTGTACCCCATAAATGTATTAATGTACACAGCTATGATTTAATTTTTTTAAAAAGGAAAAGTAGAGAAAGATTTCCCCTAAGTCTGACCTTTGTTCTAATCAGGCCCTCAATAGATCAGATGATGGGGAGGGCACATCACTCTACTGAACCCCCTGCTTCAAGTGCTAACCTTACCCTGAAACACTGTCACTGACTCACTCAAAAACTGTTTAATCTGGGTAGCCCATAGCCCAAACAAGTCATCATATAAAATTAAGCATCAAAGGGGCAGATTTGAGTGCAAGGAGTCTGTTGGAAGGTACAGCAGAGGCTGCACCATTCCCCCTTCTGGACACCTGTACCCCTACTTTCTCTACACCTGTGAGGATATGGCCTGAGCTGGCTCCAGGGTGAATTCTTCCCAGGACTCAGTTGAAGGGAGTTCCTTGTGCAAGGTCACCCTCTCCCTCACCTCTTGTCTGAATGTAGGAATCTCTGAAGGTCATTCGAACTTGGAAGATCCCTGTGAGGTCATTAATACTTTTGGAGAAACTTCATAGCTATTTAATTCTTCTCTCTGCCTAAGCTGCTTGATCTGTCTTCACACATGGAGAGATTATGCCTTAATAAGCCTCACTGATATGAAATCTCAGAGCCCTGGAGTCTGTTTCCTGGGGAGCCAAACTCTGACAGGAAGCGATTCCATGGTCTGGGGATGGGAACCAGGGAAGGGAAGAAGGTCAATGGGTTGTGTTAAACAACTGATTACTGATGGGGGGGGGGGGAAATGGCTCAGTCACACTAGAGATCCTTGGGAGAGACGGCACAGGACGCTCCTCAGAGGGACAAGATAACTTGGTATTTCCCATTCCACCTTCCAATCATCATTAATTGGTGGTTGTTTTCAGTCTTGTCCACTGTCCTGCCTCCAGCATCACTGGCCTGCCTAGAAATAGTGCAGCACTTTTCTGATGGTCCCAGGAGTATCAGGTATACAGTAAGAAACCCCTGTCAGGAATGGAAAAGTTTGGTTTTGATGGAATGTGGTCAGGATGTCAATGACAGTCACTATACTTCTATTCTAAAGGAGCAGAATGAAGAAAGGAGGGGCAAAATAAGTTGACCCTGAGTAGCTGTGAGAAAGTTCAGGTTTCCATGTGAGCCCAAGAATCAGAATGATTAGTAAATTGATAGAGGGATAGTTAAATATATTGGTTCTTGATTAAATATGTACAATAATAATAAGTGAAGGTAGAATGTAAATGGAAGGTATATAGATGTTCATCATAGTATTATTTTACTTTGCTCTATATTTGAAATAGTCATAATAGAATCTTGAAAAAATGTTAAAACCCAAACAATAAAGCTTTTAGAAATTGATATTGGAGAATGTTTCATGACACTGTGGATATATAATGTAGGGCACAAAGAGACTGGGCTGTAAAATACTGGATTGATAAAGTCAGCTACATTATATTCATGAACTTCACTTCATTAAAAAACAGGATGAATGCTGGTGAAAGATGAGCTATGGAGTGCCGGATGGTATCTGCAACACCTGTGACCAATAAGAACTAATTGCTAAACCATACAAAGAACTCTGGCCCATCAACTTAAGAAAAGTCATCAACACAACAGAAATACTGAGCAAAATTCTTTTTTTTAAATTTATTTTATTTTATTTATTTATTTATTTTTTATTATAGATAAAAATATGCACCATAGATGTGGCCCAACCCATCACCCTCCCTCCACCTAAACCTCCCCCCTCCCTTCCCCTTCCTTGGTCCTTTCCTCATAGTCTTGTGGTATAGTTGG